>PVKN010016350.1:0-17945 GCA_004027915.1 Capromys pilorides
CAGAGCAAACAATTTGTGAACTTCAGATCTTTTTAAAGATTCAAAAGTAAAACTTTAAAGCAAAACATTATGAATTAAAGACTTTTGTTTAATGGGGAATATCACATTCAAAGTCAGAAGACAAGTGAATAAGAACTATTTGCATAATTAAAACTAACAAGAATTAATATCTATAATATAGTATCAAAGCCAAAAGAATTATGGGAAAAGCAAATAAAAAAGAAGTTCACAGAAGAAACTCAAAGTTCTATAGGAAATAAGACTGGTTCAAGTGTATTAATAATTAGAAATAAGCCTATTATCTTGAGATGTCTCTTTCTAGCTACCTACTGACCATAAAAATTGTCAAAATTTGCTGAAGTCAAATGGTGGCAAGGACATGGGGTTGGGAGGCACCTCAGCCTTGGTGGTATGGGTTGCACAGATCTCCTGAGAGCAGCCTGTACTGTGTCATCCAAAGTGGCATGTGCAGAGCAAGAGACCCTCAGTTCTGCAAGTTCTTGAAAGGAGATGGTGCTCCCTGCAGCTCTATGGCAGTGGCATGGCATGAGGTCAGGAGAGGAGGTCGTCTCTGGGACCTTGGCCAGGCAGCTGTGAGACTATCAGAAGATGTAACAACAGGGGCAAATCTTAAAATCTGCAGTGCTGGATGAATCCCCCAACATTGTATCATTTAAGGAAAGTAAATATATTATCCACTGAAGACAAAAATAAGCAGTTTAGATATGCTCAGAAAAACAAAAAGATAGAAGCAGAAAGATCTCTGAGTTGAGCCCACACTAGACAAGTTGGCAATTTAGTGAGATCCTGTCCTAAAATGATAAAAAAAAATGATAAAAATAAAAACTTCAAAATGGGCCAGGGATATAATTCAATGAGAAGGTCCTGTATTTAACACTTAGCAGGTCAAAATACATAAGTAAACAACATTTTTTAAAAAAATGAAAGTGGTTGCCTCAGCAAGGGAGGGAAAGAGGGAAAAAGAAAAGAATGAGACAACAGGAGGGAGGAGGTAGAAGAAGAAGAGAGAAAAAAGCCTCAGAACTTGATTTATTATGTTAGCTCAAGTCAGAAAAGCCCTAGATAACAGCATAAATTCCTGTAAGGGGCAGGCTTTCCTTCGACATGCCCTGCCCTTCCTAGCCAACATTTGCAAAATCCAAGATGCACACCACAGGTGAACATGGCTGCAGTAAATTCCTTGGGATATGGTGCACCGCCGCTTCTAAAAGGCTGTGCTGGATTTTTCTCAGTACTTACTTTGATATTCCTATAGATACAAGCTGGTTGGTTATAAATTATTAAACCAGCACCAGCCACTCTTTATCTTGAATGGCACTAATCTGAATTGGAAATAAGCCATCATTATCAGTACCCTGAGCCTTAATTAACATCCTGATACCAATCAGTGACTTGGTTCACTGATGTTTTAGAAAATATTTGCAGGGAACATTTCCTGAAGTCATTTAACATAAACTTTGAGAACTCTAAGATTTTACAGAAAGCCTATGCTCCAGTTGTCTTCAGTGAAAGGAGTGCTGGTCCATGTCAATGGCGTGGCAAACTCTTTCATGGTGCTAAGAATGCCACAGGTTTGATAATTACTAGTTGATAAATTGATGAGTTGGCTGATTAATGTCAACCGTGGTCCATCCTCCTATCTGGAAGTTTTCTTCCTGACATTTTCCAACATGTATATAGATAACATTTCAGATATTATATTCTTTCTCCAAGCCTCCCTGTTCATTTTTCATCCTTTCAGCTGCAGAGAACTCTGGTTTCCTCACTCAATTTCTGAGCACAAGAAGATTCACACCCATGCTGCCCAGAGCTCACATCCTGTCTCCCTTTAAACACCCGCAAAAGTTGCTTTGTCAGTCCAGAAAATAAGCAAGTCTCAGTCAGGGTCACAGAGCTCCTTTCTCAGTGACTATAACCAGCCTCCTGGGGACTTAAAGGGTAAATGCCTTTAGTTCTCTGGATTAGTGCAAAATTGACATCTGTCGACCTTTTGAGAATGCATGTGGCTTAACTGAGCAGGAACTGGTGCTGGCAGGAAAAGATTAACAGGCTCAGGTTAATGGCAGCCTGGCCTTTCTCCCCTGTCCCTTCTAGAATCCTTACAAAGGCCACCTGTGGCTCATCTGTACTGAGGGGGAAGCAAAGCTGATGCATGTCTGCCCAGCTTTACACCGAGCAGCTGCCTCTCTCTTACCTGAGACAAGTGGATTTGTGAAGGTCCAGAGAGAGTCTCATTTGCGCTGTTGCCTTGCTCAGTGAGCAAAATGAGAACAATATCTCAAGAAAGTTTCATGGGCCACACATGGTTGTTGATTTAGTGGACTCAGTTATGGAATAAAACAGTCACCACAGTACGACTGTGTCCATAAATTCAACCTCAACCTTCATTTCCTGGCAGGCTGCTATCTACAGCCATGTAGCGTTCCTGGGGTGGCCAGTCTACCTACAGGCTGGCGTGAAGACAAGGAAGGGTCAACAGGGAAGGGCAGCAGGGAGCAAAAGAAGGGAAAATCAGGCAGAGCCGTGTGCATAAGGCAAATCCGCACTGCCATGAGTAGCAGCCCAACCCATTATGCTTGGCAGCTAAAGGACTTAAGCTTGAATCCCACTCTGCCCCTTTTCAGCTCCTTGAGCTGAGGCAAGCTTCTCACCCTGCTGCTCCTCCTGTGGAACCTGGGAATGATAACATCCACACCAGGAAGTTCTTTGAAGGATTGAACCCGACACCATACAACCCTTGTTCTGTGCCTGGCCGTATTCCTACTAGGTAGTCCTCTCCCTCAGTTTTCTTGCCTTACAGCAACTCTTTGGGATAAAACAACTGACACCAATGTAGTATTTTATAGTTCTAGAAGTGGGAAGTCCTCAAATCAAGGTGTCAGCAGGGCCACAGCCCTCGTGTAAACTCCAGGGGAGAAGCCTTCTGCTTGCCTGTCCAGAGACTAAGGGCAGCAGCCCTCTTGTCTCCCTGGCCTCTGGTCCCAGCCCTACTGCCTCACTCACAGTTAGACCTGGCAACTTTTCTTGCCGAATGTGTACACAAAGTCTCTGAGGATTAGAGCAGACACCTTTGGGATCATAATTCTGCCTACCACATGGCCACCCTTAACTTCATTTTATGTAAAGAGAACAACAGGCAGAGAGAGTAAGGAACTCATTTACAGCCAGGCTTGTGTCTTCCCCGTCCGGCCCCCAGGGCTCACTGTGCCTGCTCAAGGACTCGCTACACTGGGCTAGTTCTTACTATTAAGCTTATGGTTATTAAAGGTAGAACAGACGAAAGCTGCTTAACGTCAGAGCTCCCACACCAATGACGGATCAGGTCTGTTAAAGGCTGGCTCATTCCCCTACCAGTACGGTGTATTCAGAAGACAGCCTGGTTGCACAAAGTGAGACCTGAGCAGCAACCCTGTTACCTTCCACAGAACTGCAAGGCCCAGGTGGGAGGCTTTGGCTTCACCATCTCTATCTGCTGTGTGAAGCTGGGACCTGCACCAATAGGCTGGTAGGACAAGGAAAGGGGCTCCCAGTGGTAGATGTGTCTTCTAAAGTACAGGCAAAGTCCATGTCCTCAGCCAACCCTATATCCACTGGGTGAGAGGACTATGGGTATCAGTGCTCTGACTTGAATATGAGGGATTCTGGGGTATCCCAACCGGCACTTACCCATGCAGGTGCCCTGCTTGTCATAAAAGCCATCACCACAGCTGTTCTCACAGCTGCCATGTCTCAGCACTTGCAAAGGGTCTCTGCAGGCCACGCAGTGCTTCTCGGTGGGCCCTGAGCAGCCTGCACAGGATGCATGACATGCTGTAAGCAAACAGAAAGCCAGTGAGTGACCCACAGCAGGGATGGTTGCCCCCTGCACACTCCCACGGGCTGTCGAATTCTCAGGGAGGATGCTGGCTGGCTCCTTGGCTTCCTCAAGACTCTGGCTTGTGTAGCCTCAGGAGAAAAACTAGGGGAGGGCTAGGGAAAGGCGAAAGTGTCTTGCGGGGGCCAGGAGCACAACTTCAGCCAATTGCTGCCAAGAGATTTACAGCAGACGTTTAGTCACTTTTGAGAAATGGGAGGGAAAATGTTAACTTTTCTAGAGAAAGATAGATTCTCTAATGAAATGGATCACTATCCCCTACCAAAACAATGTGTGGAGAGGTAGCCACTTCCCATCTGCACAGCATCAGAGCCGGATGAGGAGGGACATTAGTTGGCTACCCAGGCCCTGGATAGACCTTGCAAGGACATAATGTGACTCTCTATCCTCTCTCAGACTGATTCTGTCACCACCCTCCTGCACTCATGGCATCTACCCTACATGTGAGTCTTGAGGATTCGGAGTCTTCTCTGCTGCCTTTAGTTTCTAACTGCATGTTGCTCACAATCAGAATTGTTCCCTTAGATTCTAAAATTTTCTTCCCTCCAGCACTTGATTTTTATTATAATTTATGCTGTTATTCACCTTAGCACTTCTGCAAAGAGAGTCCTGTTATAAGTAACTGACAGATTTGATAGCCATCTTTATAACTAATGTCACCTCTGTTTTCACTAATACAGCCTAATTTTAAAAATATTTGCTTCACAGTGGAACACAACCTATTTTGCAAAGGCATTGATTCTGATTAAAACTGGCTAGAGGAATGAATGCTGCTTGCAAATGACTTGGTAATCACACCTTTGCAATTTCATTAGATACCCCTTGGAGGCAGAGGGAAGGACGCCTACCCTACAAAATTCAAGACCCAGTCCTCTTCCCTAAAATCCAAATTGCCAGAGAGGGACTTAATTTCAGACAGCTTTTCTCCCAAGCAAATTTAAAGATAATTACAAAATGTTTTAAATGCTAGGACTAGAGCACTGTTAAGAGTAACAGTTCCAGGGTGGTGGGACTCACTTCAGATCCATCCAAAGGAAACAAGCTGGCCCTAGGGAGCACTGGAGGGGAACACACCAATGCTGCTGAGAAGGCAAGGGTGTCAGATATGGGGGTACACACCCGTAACCTTAGCTACTCCGGAGGCTGAGACAGGAGGATGATAACTTTGAGTCCATCCCAGGCCACATAGCAAGACCAAGTCTCAAATTGAAATTTTCAAAAAAGGCTATAAATGTAGTTTCATGTCAGAGTACTTGCCTAACACACCCAAGGCCTGCCTTTCAATGGCAAATACTGAAAAAGAAAGGGAAAGGAAGAAGGAGCAGGAGGAGGAGGGAAGCAGCATGATGTTGACAGAGTGAAAAGTACTGCTTGGTGTTTAAAAAAAAATTAACATGATTTCCTTTATACCTCATTCTTTATTCATGTATTATAAAGTTCACATGAGAATACCAGTCATGCTTAGGAAAAGCTCTGGCATTACATTTTAGTGAAAAAGATGGCAGAAAGGATTGCAGCATCAAACCCACATGTAACATATACAAATGTCATTTGTTTATTCCATTACCTTTCATTCTTGTAGTCATCCTATGAAGTGTCAGTCACTGTTCAGGCCTTTGGAGCAGATCCAAAGCCGCTACCTCACCAACAATGCCCAAAACCCAACCTTATCTCTACAAAGGAACATGAGGCAGATGGACCAACCAGCAAGAGAAGCAGCTCCTGCGTACCAGCAGCTACGCTGGCCACAGGTGAGCCATGAGCCAAGGCCTGCTACACGGAGTCCGGGCGAACTGCTCTGGGGAACAAGCATCCAAGGCATAAAGAAGGAAGGAGAGGCCAGAAAGGCAGCACAGTTCGGGTAACCAATATCAAGTAAGGACTGTGGACCTTGGCCTGGGGAAGAGTTTTAATCAGGGCAGTAGAATAATTGGGTCCTGCTCTTTAGAGTTTATTCTGGCAATAGCAAAAGGCGAGGGTAATTAGCTCAAGACATCTTCAGGGAGAAGATCTTTGTTCAGCGGGTACAGAGGAGATGAGAAATGAGAATCACAGCTCCTGGTTCTCTTCAATGGCTGACTTCGTGTTTATTAAAATAGGAAAACCCCAACTGGTCTGTTACCCTAGGTGCCTTATTTGATGCTCTGACTGCCTCCAGGGGGACCTGGTCCATGCTGTGCTCCAGCAAGCAAAAGGTCTTGCTCACAAGAGAGTGTATCCTGCCCAGACTAGATTCATTCTTGTTAAATATTTTTAATATCACCTTTGGCATTGTGGATCAGGTGAGGCACCCCCAGTCCTCACTAGGGGACTTCCCAGTCCCATCTTCTGCTTTCTCCCCCAATTGAATCAGGGCTCTAAGATGCCACATGGCTGATCTTGGGCTCCAGAGGTCCCACAAAGGACTAGCCCTTTGCTTTTTCCCACAGCCTGTATCATTCTGTTGACACTTCAGAGGCCTTCTAAGTTGTGGCTGCCTCTGAGGAGCTTTGCTAAACCTGTGTAAACAAAGTTCCAAATTTCTTTTTCTAGGTCCCTGCAGTATGGTATTTATTCCACTGCACTAACTACTCTACTCCAAATCAGTCTCCTTCAGTGAAATGAAGTAGCTTTCCAAACTGGGTGTGGGAGGTGTGATGCTTCAGTTATACAAAGACCTCACTGCTCAGCTTGGTGACTACTCACTAGATGTATTCTAAATGAAGGTACTCATTGGTCATGGGAAATCTGGCCTGCCAGTCACCTTCCACCTGGAATCAACTAAGCACAAAGTCACCATCTTAATATACAACTTGAGATACGTAACCTTGAGGCTATAAATGCATTTGAGAGGGCTGACAGTCAGGTGCGCTTCTGATGAGGAAACTCATGATGCATCTACAGAGCACCCCATGAGATCAGGCCCTGCCTGCACTTTCCATGCTCTCCCTGCAGGCCAGGAGATGTGCTGTGTGGCAGGAACAATGGCATTGGGGATGCTGTCCCTTCATAGGATAGCACACCCCTGCTGTGCTTGCAATTAATTTCTAACTGCTACCTCTGAACATATGCTCTGCACATTGTCTCTTCCTGCAGGCTCATGTTATGTGTGGCTTTTATTCCTTCCTGGTTACTCTGAAAAGTAAAAGGTCACTCTCTGACTTTTCTCTATGATTTCTTTTAGCGATACATTTCAGATCACTTGGGGTTTAATAGTAGATTGTGAAAATTGTGGCAATAAATTTTTAAAGGGTGAGTAAGGAAAAACCATCTTCTTTTCTCACAGGCAGTAGATCATTTATTTGGGCAGGCCCCTGACTTTTCTACAGTGTCTCAAGACATGCATTGACTTGCCAAGCAATTCATTTCAAAAATGAACAGGAAGAGATTACTTCTCTTTTGTTAACTCTGCACTGAAACCCTACTTGGAAAATAAGAAGTTTCTTTCACACTTGATAATGGAGAAATAGATGGTTTTATTTTTTGTAAAGCCTGTGATTTTCTAAACATAAAATGTACTCCTTTTCAGGGAAGCCTTAAAAGCACTTGCTATAGATAACTTCTTATTTTGCAGACTTGTTCTGGGTCTAGTGAGTGATCAGATACTGATGGGCACGCTGTCTACAAGGAAGGAGAAAGGGCCTCTTGGAGACGGGTGTCAGGCATTTGCATAGTCCACCTTCAGGTCCTTTTGGATTTCCAGTGAGCTTGTAGTTCCAATTTCCAAAATGCCACAACTGAAGAATTTGGGTCTCAGAACCACACAGCTACCACCAAAACTTCCGGCCTCCACAGAGCCTCACACCCAAGCCTAATACCCAAGCCAAACTTGTGCATTCTGGTTCTTATTCATTACAAGTCAACTACATCGTCACATTCATCTCAAAAAAGGCTAGGGAGGGTCACCAAGGTTTATAAATTACCAGGTGACAGGTAGTTTCAATAAAGAGCTCTCATTAGGTGAAGGCTTTTTTTTTTTTTTTTTTTACTTTAAACTTACTATTGCTTGCTTTTCAGCCTGGAGCCTGATAATATTATTTGTTGCACCGAATTTACGAGGACCAGAGGAGCTGACACGTTTGGAATGACACAAACAGCAGCATGATGGCCTAAGAAAGACTTGGCAAATCTTGTTCCAGTGTGTCAAAAGCAAAGCAGTTTAGAGATAAAATTAAAGTACAACTCAAAGTAGAAAAGACTTTGGAAAAGTAAACAATGGAGACCTCGGGAAATTTTCTGGGGATCATACAAAGGGACTAAGACTTTCCCAGAGACCTGATAAGCTCTTCGTTTGCAATCTTTATGAGATAGCAAAAGCCCTTTGGAATGTGGTTAGAGGCTGGGTATGATGGCCTGTCATTTCAACTATTTGGAAGGCTGAAGCCAGAGGCTGTCAAGTTTGAGGCCAGCCTGAGCAACTTAGAAAGACTCTTGCTTCCCCTCCAAAGGCGAAAAAGAGGCCTGGGGACTGTTGCTCACTGACAGTTTTCCCAGCATAGGTAAGGCAGTGGATTCAATTCCTAGCAGGCTACCAACAACAAAATGATTGAAAATAGGTAGCTTGGTAAGACTCAGAGACCTTGAAGAACATTCCCCCAGTCTCTCACACCTAAACCCTACAATCCAGAGCCCCATAGGAGGCTAAGGCTGGTTGCCTAAAACAATCAAATGCCATACAAATTTAAAAGAAGTTCAGTGGGTAACTAAACAATCACCATTTTGGTCCTTTTACTCCAGTAATACTTATGAATATTTATGTGTATACAAAAGATTAAAAGCACACACACGCGCACACACACACACACACACACACACATCAAACAGGAGATTAGAGAATGGAAAAGCTGGCTGGCGAAGAGGGTGTGACCTGTTAATTACAAGATCCTGGAAAACAGTAGGTAACAATTCCCAAAACCCTTGCACATGGACTTCTTATGAGAACTTGAGCAAGTTTTCAATAGGATGCCCTAGACCTGACTTCATCCTGAGGCCTGAGATCCCAGCCCCACCTTGCAAGACCCTTATGTAGAAGTCCTTCTGGGTTTCCCCAAGATTTGAAAGACATAGAAGGCCACAGATGCCTAAAGAGCCTGCTGTTGTGGCTTTCCCCACAAGGTCCCTCAACAGAGCCAGCAACCCCCTCACACTTCACTTCTACTTTTCAAATAAACTTTGCCATTGTCTTTTGCACTTTTCATTCAGTTTTTTCTTCAGATGACTAAAACCTGGACTTGAACTCCAGCAGGAGAGGCGAGCAACCCAACACCTGGTAGCGTTTCACTGGTGAGGCACTTTTAGCAGGAGCCACCCAAAAATAAAGACACATGAAATTCACAAGAGTAATTACTAAGTGGGCAATGGGCAGAAGAGAACCAGGGGGGTTGGGGAGCGATCACCGTGGCACAAGGGCCCGCCGGGACTTGGTGCGAGGGAGATGGCAAACCCCAAACACCCAAAAAAAAAAAAAAAAAAAAAAAAGAGAGAGAACTAGGAATGGGATATAAGAACAAATAGAATGAGGGGCTGGGGAGAAAACTCCGCAGCGTAAGTGCCTGCCTGGCAAGTGCAAGGTCATGAGTTAAAACCCTGAGCCCACCAAAACAACAAAGAACACATAGAATGGATAGATGGACAGACAGGTGAGCCAGAGAACAGGAAGGGACTGGCAAGTTTGATGGGCCCAACCTGTTTCATGAGTCCCCAAAATAAAGAAAACATTAAACAAGATTGCTTTTTGCATAAACCACACTGACAGATTTTTAAAAAACTGTCACGCCTAGTGCTGGCAAGTGTGGTAGCAAGTGGGCACTCATATATATTTCTGGGAAGAATGCAAATAAATACAGCTTTTTAGAGAGAAGAGGAATGTGCTAAAATATATCAAAAAGCTTAAAAATGAACATATATACATTGGACCCAGCAATCAGATGTGCAACTATTTCACAGAAAGATTTTCTATATAAAAATGTTTACACTGTGGTGATTTCAGATAACAGTTTTCTTTTTGGTGGGGAGGGGGAGTCCACAGGGTGTTCAGGGTCTCACTACTAGATCAGACTCATAGTGATCTGCCTGTTTACAGCCTCCCAAGAGCTGGGATTACAGGCATGTGCCTCCATGTCCAGTCTCAACTGCTGTCTCAGCATTGCCTGGGGGTTGGGGCCAGTGTGTGTGTGGGGGGGGGGGGGGAATCAAACTCTGGCCTCTGAGCCTGCTTGCAGGCTCTTTAATCCACTGAGCTATTTGGCCAGCCCTTCAGATAAGGGTTGATTAGGAACAAATATTAAACAACTGAAGATTGGCTAAGTGATGAGTGAGTGCATGGCTGGACATGGAAATTATACAACAGCTCTAGCACCAGATGTTGGACAGAAATAAGTAACAACAGAGGAAAGTGGAAATGAAACTCTAGGAGGAGAGTGACTTTAGTTTGGAAAAATAAATGTGTGCATCGGTATAGACAAATAAGCAAGGACACATTCATAAATCAGAAAGACAGACACCAAACTGCTAGCAGGAGTAAAGTTCGGAATTTTAGCTAATTGTTTTTCCTTTTTAGTAATTTGTGTTTATGGCCCTTATTCAGGCCTGTTTATAAACTCACTTTTTAAAATTTTAATTTTTGCCTGTACAAATTTGCAGTACACAATGATTCTACTCATCATGGAGAGCAGGCATACATCTACAGCAGATCCCAGTTCTCTTCATGTGCCCTTCTTTTCCTCTTCCTTCTGCTTCACCTTATATTTTATTGCCTTTATAAAATTAAGTTTTACAACAAAGATGAATTCATTTGCTATTTAAGGGGAAAATTACCAACGGAGGAGAACCACTACTTCTCTTCCCTAAGGCACATGTTAGGTAAACAGCTAGTTAATCTACTAACCACACTTGAGATACAGCTGAATGATTTACTGGAATTGGGTAACATATTTGAATTTTTTTAACAGCCTTCTCTAGACACAGACCTTGAACCAAAGGAATGATTTCCCCTTAGGAGGTGTTGGCAGGCCCACATGGAAGGAGATTTAACATGTAAGCTGGCATTTTATTAGATCCTAAGTCAGAGGATAAAGGCAGACACTTGGCTTGCCAAGGACATTCTCAGTTATCCCTCCCACCCCTCACCCTTCTACCTGAGCTCCTAACGCCTCAGGAGTGTGCTCCACTGGCCTGTAAGTGCAGTGACCTGCGCCTCGCTTCTCAGCTTCCCTTCATCTGGGGTGATTACTATGACCCACAAATGTTGGGGCCTCCCTGGGTGACCTCCCCACCTCACAACACAGCCTGTCTATAGAAACTAGAACCAAAGGATGGATCAGCAACCAGAGCACCCCTTTGATGGGCGCACTCATCTTCCCAGCTGCTGAGCACAGCTGCTGGATGGCAGAGGCTAATGGGCTGGGAGGAGTGGCCAGAACAGGGAGTGGTGCAGGGCAGAAGGGAGGAAAGAAGAGACAGGAGAGGCCGTGTGATCCAGCTGAAATGACTGAGAACACTCGAAACTAGGTAGAAAACTAGAAGACATCACTAGTTTGTGACCCACTGCTGAAATATTTTGGGAGCTCAGATTTGTCAGGAAGGATGGGATCTGTCTGGAAGAGACACACCCTTGCACCTGTGGCAGGCTTTCTCCCCTGGTGTGTGGTTTGTTTATTTTCTAATGTATTTGGCTGTTGCAGGGTCTCACTATGTAGCTCAGACTCATGGTGATCCTCCTGCTTTCAGCCTCCCCAGCACTGGGACTGCAGGTAAGTGGCACCATGTCCAGACTCTGGCCAGCTTAGCCCACCCTGGGGGCAGGGCTGGCACGTCGTGGTACAAGTGATAGAACCGTGGACCCTGCACTTGCCTAAGCTGGCCACTGTGCTATCTTACCAGCCCTTGTGACTCTTTTGTTCTCTCCTCTGTCCTTCGGGACAGAGCACAGGTCTGTGAGTGACACAGGCCAAAGCCTGATGCTGCACATCTCCTACTAAGGGAAAGAGCCAGGGCAGAATGGCACCAGTTGTTTTTTCCTTCATCTCTCCTTTAATCCTGTGCATAAATATCCAAAAAGAGAGTGGATTTGGAATACCACTGTTGGCTGCTGCACTGGGCCGAGTTCTGTCCACATACTTCTCAGAAAGCTGGTCTCACTATCCTCCCCTTGCCTGGATAGACGCTCGCTGGACATCACTAGAATCCCAGAGATACTTTAACAAGAGTTTTCTTCCAGACTCATCAAGTACCAAATAATCTTAAAGAAAGGGAAAGAAAGGGAGGAAAAGGGGGTACAGTGTGGAAAACAAGGGTGCTCTAATTTTCCCAAGGCCACACCTAGGCAGGAACTGCTAAGGAAGAGTGAATACCAGAAGGTACACAGAGGATGGGTCACCCATGAAATGCGTGGCATCAGGCTTTGGCCTGTATCACTCATAGCTTGTGCTCTGTCCCAAAGGATAGAGGAGAGAACAAAAGAGTCACAAGGGCTGGCAAGATAGCACAGTGGCCAGCTTAGGTCACCTGTAACACCCATGTTCTCCCATCCTTCTCTATACAGTGTGAATCACAATATATACAATGAATGCATGAGAAACATGGAACAAAAATTAAGAGCAAAATAAAAGATAGACAATAGGAAGCAGGGAGATAAGGAGTCCTCTGAGGGGAGAAGGATCAAGAGATGGAAGGAGAGAGAAAAGCTTAAACAAAGACTTAGGATGTAAATGTACATGTACCAACTTCACGCAGGAATGTAAACATATGTACTACAAAAATGCACTAATACACTACAAAAAATGATAAAAGTATTCAGGATGCCCTATATGTAATTCAGTACTGCGTGTAATTCAAGTGTGACATGCCTCAATAACTAGCTACTTCTTAGCATTTCTCTCTTAAATCTCTGTGTAGCTGAATGTAAAAAACTCAGCTAAAGAAAACTATCTGAAATTACCTTGTTTCCTTCCTTTGACAGTCTCCTCCCATTACAGAAGCAAGTTCCTTAGCACAGAGAAGCTGTGGGGCTTTCTCTGCATCTGGGTACCTGGAGAGAACCTACCACGTGAAGAGGCTGGACAAGTATTTCTTTCCTGGACAGAAAGAAGAGCTGATAAAGACCACTTGCAGCCAGAGGTTCCCTTTCACACTAGAGGCAACAACTTGGTGAGAGACCGCTGTGCTGGAGGATGCCAGAGAAGGTCTGTACAGCACATTGGATTTAAAAAGCAAAAGTGAAGACAGAACGGCAGGAAAGTGCTGGGCTCCCGAACTAAACACGTGCTCTGGCAATGCAGCAGGAAGCGACGCTCTGACTCTGGGCCATGCTGCGTGAGCCGCAAGGATCACAGCCTGCTTAGCCAAGTAAGCGTGGGTCTGGCCTGCCCAGGACTTCAGCTCTGCAGCTGCACCAGTTCCTGTGCTATGAAGCCCAGGCAGAGCCTGGCCACGTGTGCCAAGTCTGTTCTGAGACGCAGCTCCCAGACCCATGAAATGTTCAGCGCTTTGGCCTGAGCAGGTGCCTCATCTCCTCAGACAACAAGCTCACTGGCTGCTTGAGTCAATCCTGATTCTTCTGCACAAACCAAGGCTTTTAAATGTCAAGCAAGTCACCATCTTACTGGTAAACCTCATCAGATTTCTTGCTATAAACTATTCCTCTAAATATATCCTACTATTGTCAAATAAATATAGAATCTCATTTAATCTGAACATGCAACAAAAATAAAAAGGATTTTAATTTCTCATAAGGAATCTAAGAAACTATTCTCTGTATTATATTGACTTCCCCACAGTTTAGTCTACTTTAAATCAGATATTAACAGTTTACAATTGTTTAAAGTAGATAAAGTACATAACTCAATTTAAAGCAGATAATATTGCATTATCCTAATTTTATTGTTGAGGAATTGAGGTCCAGAGAGGCCAAATGACTACTGAAAGCCAAACAGCAGTAAGTTGCAGAATGAAGATTCAAAACAATCCTACCTCAAGGGCTGTAGCTCAGTGGCAAAGGGCTTGCTGAGTTAGATTCCTGGCACCCCTCCCCCAAAAATGATAATAAACCCATTCCATGCAGCCCTGTAAAACACCCAATTGCTTGGATATTTAGGTTTTGGTATCTAAAACCACAAAGCACTCAGATATTAGACAAGCTCCAAAGGTGTTTGCTGTGTCTACTTTTCTTGTTGGTGTTTTTTACATCTCTGTAAGCAACAGCTAACCTACCTTGATGTAAGATTATTGAACACATATTCTTATTTTCTTCATATCCTTAGGACCTTAGAGCAGTGGTCACAAGCGAATGAACAGAGCATAGGTAGAAAGGGAACAGTGGAGAGGGGCAATGCAAAGCAGAAATCCAAGTGGATAGTGGAAGCGTTATGAGGTACCAGGAATGATCTCCTAAACGAAATAAGTGAACTCAATCTTCATGGTAATGCAGGGTGGCAGACTCTGCTGCTTCTGTTCACCCACATGCAATTCAAGCATGGAGTTAAAGAATAGTTGGGTGACGGAGCTAATAGGAGAATCTAGGTGGTTAGCTCAAGAGCCTAAACTCTTACCCACTGCTGCATGCTCCAAGCCGCCACCTGCAGAACACAGGCAGCATCAGCCCCAGGGGCACACAGCCCCATCCTTGGAGCCTTCAGGAATAATTTGTCACAAGTAACAAATCAAACATTGACACACACATAAAAGAGGGTGACAAGGCTGTGAGATAACTTTGCAGTCTAAGTGCCTGCTTGGCAAAAGCAAGGACACGGGTTCATTCCCTGGTACCACATGCCATGCTTCCATGCTGCCCCTGAAACTGGGTGTGGTGGCACATGCCTATAACCTCAGAGCTGGGGAGGCTGAGACAGGAGGATCACTACGAGTCTGAGCTGCATAGCAAGACACCATACCGAATAAATAAGTGCATAAAAGATTAAAACTTTTTTTAAAAAAGTGGGCTATAGTCTACTCTTTTTCTATTCAAATTCTACAGTCTTATGAACTATTCACTTTATTTTTTTAAGACATGTTATTGTTGTTGTATTTTATATTTATGAGTATGATTCAGGAGTTTTGCCAGAAGTTGATTGAATATTCTCAGGTCCTGTACATTCCAGTCCAGATCTAGATTTAGGTTTGATCAAAGATTCTAAGATGAGGCAATAAAACCACTCTTCTGGGAGGAAGGATGGGATAAACTCAAGAACCACACAGGGAGAAGCAGGTCACATAGAGTGGTAGAGATGGAGGACCAAGGAGAATTTGTACATGAACAGAGTCTGCCGTCAAGGGACTGGTGATTGAAAGATGAACAGGGCAGGTAGTTGAAACAAAAGTGGAACCTAAGTTCTAGGAATCCTTATGAGTAGGATGCAGTGGGCAAGAGCAGATGTGAAACCAGATCTAGATGGCAGCAGAGAAAACCTGGCCAGGAAAGCAGAAACCCAAGTGCCTGGATTAAAATGCAAGGTCTGGTATTGCCTTGGGGACTACAGCTTGGTCCTCCCTGCTGCAGAGCAGCGGTAACCTATACACTGCATGTTTCAATGTAGCTTGATTTAAAGAGTGAGTAGTGGTGACCCTTAATGTAAAGGGATCAAATCTTTATGCTCCCAAGTTGGAGAAGACAAGGGGAATGAACAGGCCAGTGTGAGGTGTATAAGGTGGTCTATAATTCATCACTAGAGCTAGTTTAGCCCAACCCATGATATAACAATAATGAAATGCACACACGTTTAGATGCATGGGAGAGTGCACACCACCAAGCTCCGGGCAAAAGGGAACCTGGAAAGGGTTCTCAGGGTGCGCCTCTAGGGCAGGGCCCACAGTTCTTTCTACACCCTTGGTTTACCTGCTCATTCTCTGTTGCTGAAGAGCCATATTTATACACTACTTAGCTCCATCCCATATTTTTCACTCAGCCCTGTATTTAGCATAAGGAGCACGAATATTAATCAGGTGATTCTGGTTAATTAGTTTCCTCAGCACAGTGTGTACTTAGGGTTCTGATGGGTCAATAAAGTACAGAATTACACCAGTCATAGCATAAGTAGCTCTGTCAAAAGAAATCAATCCTGAAAAATCTGTTGTTATAATAAAATAGCTAGACTCTTCTTTGAAAAGTTTAGAACATACTGGACAAGTACCCAATGACTGAGGTCAGTGGCAAAAGGTCAACAAAAATGGCACAAGCAGAAATACTACAGAAAGAGAAGATGTTGGGAAAGGGTATTTGCAAAGGTGAGCTGGGCATACTCAGTATCAAGTGGGTATATGGAAATTGATCAAAAATCTAACTTTCATTTTTAAGATCACTCTCTTTTCCCTGTTCTTTCTCTCTTCTTGCTGTTTTTTGTTTGTTTGTTTCCTCCTTATTTTATGCATAAAAATGCGACCAGCCTGAACTAAAGCAAATTGGTTTAATTCCCTAGAGGGATAACAAACAAATTTTCCCAGAAACTTTCTACTAGAGGAGCTTGTATGTGTGTATGCAGAGCGAATGTGAAGCAGACAGCTACGCAAACCAGTAATCAGATGAAACATTACCCATTTCAAAATGCCCTAAAACAGCATCAGCATCAGCAATTAAAACAATGGGCAGGAGAGAAAGGAAAAGAACCAAAGGAGAAAAAACAGAAAGACAAACAAAAAGTAAATATATGTGGTGTGTTTATGGTAGGAGGTGGAGGTGCTACAGAGGGAGGAGTGAAACGTAGGGGAATTAACTGACTTTTAAAGGCAAATCTGTCACCAGAGTATTAGCAGGAGGTTTCTTTGATGAGAAAGAAGAAAGTGGGATAGAATACATTCAATAATTTCATCAAATTGAAATTTCAGCATTTTACCTAAATTGCCTAACCACTAGGCACTTGTACAGGCATTTGTATTTTCCCACTTTTGAGTTTCTCCGAAGCACCAGGTAAATAGAATACAATGAGGTAAACACTAAGGGTTTTGTTTTCTCTTTTATGACTGAGATTACTGGGTGAACACTGGTTTTTAAGCCCCACCAAAGGACAATATGTCCATTCAGTCATCTACTCATCACTCAGGTAACCCAGTGCTGGTGCCTTTGTGCAGCCCCTGACTCTGGAGATGTGGATATTCAGAAGATAGGCTTAGGGGCCACACAGAGCCCCAAGCCAGGCTCAGATGCTGTCCCACCTTCCACATTTCATAACATGGACTGGTCACGGAGCAGATCCTTTCTCACACATGTGTGGGCACAAACAGTCTTCCTGTCTTCTGATCACAAGTGGGGTCAGAGGGAGCCAGAATTCTCTCCTACATGGGATAGCTCCGGCTGGCCTCGGAGCTCCTACCAACTGCACACCTACGGATGCCGCACGTCCATTCTCTTTCACTCTTTGCCCTCCAAGTGGTTTGCCTAAGAAGGTAACCAATGGTTTATAAGAGAGAAGCATACATAAGGTATGATTAAAAATAAATTTCTGCCTGGCAAGTGCAAGGTCATGAGTTCAATCCCCAGTACCAAACAAAACAAATAAAAATATGGTGAATATTTAAATTTTTAAAAACTTCATTACATTAAAGGACACAATGCAATCAATCCCCTCATAATGCTCCCTTGTGCTTTGAACACCCTTGTTCCCAAAGTTCTTGGCAATGTGTAGTTTACTATCACAAAATTTTTAAAATTTAAACATTAGCCACACCCTCCACCATCTCTTGTGCCAGTGGCCCCTGAGCTGGCCAACTGCCAGTTCTCATTGCAGATCCACACAGAGCAGACAACGTAGCTTCCTGGTGAGAGCCAAGGCCTGCATGGTCCACATGCCCTCACTGGTTCACCTGCCACCAGGTACCCTGGGCTTCAGCTTCTGGGCACCTCTTTCTGTCCTCCTAAAGATAAACTTCTGTCTCTGCCCTTTGTCTTTACCTGCACCACTGCCCTTTTTTCCCACTTCTGCCCCCCCCCAATTCTTTACATATTTTCCTTTTACTTACATGTATGATTAAAAATTGGTCAAGTATAAATAAATTATACTATGATCAGCCTTGTCTTCAGAGACTACGGCAATTATTAAGAATTCTAGCTAGTCTTAATTACAAACAAAATAAAAAGTATAAA
>PVKN010016351.1:0-17946 GCA_004027915.1 Capromys pilorides
AGGGGAATTTAAATGCATTGGGGTGGAGAAAGGGATCTCATTAGTGTCTACCATGTGCCCTATTCAAATGCTTAAAATTTGTATGACACAAATGTATTGTGGATTTTATGTGCAGTGAAAATATAGGTAAAAAAACTAATTAGTAAAAGAATATCACCTTTAGAAACATGACCTCACCACCTTAATAACATTTACAATTTTCTTACGTTTTCCTTACTTCAGCAAATACAAATGTTTGCATAGGAAGTTTAAAAATCAAACATTCCTTTAAGAACTTTGAAGGGCCAGCCAGCTAGCTCAGCAGACTAAAGCTCCTGCTTAGGCAGAGCACAGAGGGAGGCCAGGGTTTGATCCCTGTCATGCTGTGCCTGCCCCACCCCTTGGGCATGCTGAGATGGCGATGGACACTGGGCATGGTGGTGCATGCCTGTAATCCCAGTGCTTGGGAGGCTGAAAACAGAAGGATCACTGTAAGTTTGATCTACATAGTGAGATCCTTTACACGCTGTAGACCCTATGCTAAATTCATTTAAAAAAGAACTTTGTCAAATTCTTGATAGTAATTTCACTGTGGAAAAAATTATGTTTCTGTCATTAAAGAAAAGTGGTTTGTGTACCCTGAAAAGTATGTAACATACATCCTCACAATTTAGTTTTACTCACAGAGGAAGACAGCTCTAGTTTTACCATTGAGTGTATACTTTAGAAAATGGAATTACAATCACAAAAGTTCACATCTCTTAAATCTTCCCGATCTGTTGGCCCTGTGGGGGGCCCCAGGGAGATTTTTGAGTTGTTTACCTTTTTGTTTAAATGAAAGTTAAGTGAAAACTAGCAACATTGTTGTGACCAAAAGATTAAAGAATGCACACATGCAAGACATTAGCAACAACAGCAGGCATCATGGCGCAGAGCAGAGAGGACAGCAAAGAGCCTAAGAGCCCAGGAGACCAAGAACTTGTGTCTTTATGGGCTAAGTCTTACACAGGTTGTTATCTCGTATTTACATTCTTACATAGCACCCTCACCACTCATGTTGTTTACCTGTGCTGAGTCATGGTTGTATAACTGTCCCACTGTGCTAAATAAGAAAGGTTGTGCCTTCCAGTGTCCTTAGATATCCCCAAGCTTTTAAGTAGTCTGAATGGTTCCCAGCAGCATCTCAATCTCTGATAGCATTTCCACTGCCTTCTCTCTGGTCCCTTTTTTCTTCTTAACCTTCTGTTTCCACTTCACTGATTCGAATCTCTTGGTCCCACATATTTTTCAGTCTCACAATGCTAAGTGAAGATATTCAGGTACTTCTTGGTCACAACAACATCACTAGTGAAAAGTCAAACAGTATTAAAACTGATAAGAAATGATGATAGGTAAAGGTTTTAAAATATGTTAACTCTTCCAGGAAAACCTCTGAATGCTGATAGTCCACAACACTAGCTATTTTTTGGCACTTAGCTAGATCTGAAAAATAATTTTTAAGAGTCCTAGTTTCTTTGCAGTCTAGCCTAAACACATTCACACACACTCGGAATGCTCAATAAGCCTCATCCCAAAATGACATTAAGACCAAGGTGGGCCCATCATTTGTTGGGGCTATCACACAACAAAAACACAGCACCTCACACAGTGAGAGAGGGGCCTTCACCTCACTTTCCCCAAAACCACAGGGGATGCTGTACCTCAGGGTGGTGACTGGTACCTGGAAGAGTTGGGGGAGAACCCTCCATGTGCCAACCACCAGCCTGCCCCAGCTCCAGAAGGTGTGTTGTGTTTACAGAGATGAAAAACGCAGGCATACATTTCATTGTAAGAAATAAACTTCCCAAAATCCTATTGGATTATACAGTACTGATGATGAGGCAAAAGAAGAAAAATGAAAAAAAGGGGAAAGGAGATGGGATAAAATAATAAAAAAAAGGAAAAGGAGAGAAAGGGAAGAATAGAAGAGGTGGGGGGAGGATGCATGACAGTGAAACAGAGCTCACAGTTTTAGTCAATCCCAGCAGTTCTACTGATTTCTCCCACTGATCAAAACAGACACTAATTCATTTATGCATGATTAGACAGAATTCATACAATACACATCAGTTCTTTCTACAATTAGTCACATAACTATTTTTATTTACTGAGATATAGATGCACAAAGATGCAAAACACAATTTGTAATACAGGTTCGATGCACTTTGCTATGCTTGAGGGTACTAAGATCCTTTTGCTCCTAGGTATTTATTCATGTAATTTTACTTTCTTGGTATATTTAGGCATATATACATACAGAGCTTTTTATTTATTGATTGAACCACTCTTTTTTTAAAATTTATGCATTTGATACAGGGTCTTGCTACACAGATTGGACTCTAGTGATCCTCCTGTTTTCAGCCTCCCCAACACTGAGATTAGAGGCATGTGCCACCACTCCTGGACTCAATGGCTGGCTCAGTGAGCCCCAATGTGGGGCTGGAATGGAATGTGGTTCCAGGGATCCACGCTGGTCTCTGCACTTACCCTAAGTAGGTATATAGTCTACCAAGCTATCTCACGGGCCCAGAATGATATTTACTTTGTTTATATCTAGCTAAACTTCAAAGTTGTAAAATGACATTTATGTTCATTATCTGAAAAAACAAGGCTTGTACTATTCAATTCCAAGCAAAAGGAAAAATCTAAATTCATCCAATGAAGCTGGTAAGATGAACTTTTAATGATGTCCACTCTGTGTGTGTGTCACCACTAATGATGTCTTAATAACTGTGAAGCACCCACACAGCAGTCTGCTTGCCTTCTCAATTTTGATAACTGATAACAATTTGAAAAGCTATGCTATACCAAATCTGACTATTTCAATGTATGCAGCTGGTAAGTGACACTCCAGAGTGCCTCTCATGAGCTGTATGTGGCCGGGGTAACATGTGCTAATGTAATACTCTCAATTTGACACAAATGCTACTTTACCCCACTTTCCTGAAGAACAGATGAAGACACTGAGATCAAGTAGATAAACAATTTGATCAAGGATAACACAACCCCTAAGAGTTCCAAGCCTCTTTCTGCATGACCCCAGCAGGGCTACTTCATAAGCAGCACCTTCCAGCAGTGGTGACGTTACGCTTCATGAGACTGTTGTCTTTATGCTCCATGTTGAGAAGAGGTGTGGACAAATTAAATCAGCCTACATGCAAAATGAGGTTGCTAACATGTTCAGCTGTCTCTGCCTAAGTCTGGCATTCTTTCACTGAGCTTCAATTTTGGAACTTCTAGTAACATTAGTCTCAGCTCATGGACAACACTGTGTGAAGCTTTGGAAGTAGGCTATTTTTCTCATCTTTATTTATTTTTTCTGTCTTTTTGAGACAGGGTCTGGCTGTGCAGTTCAGGCTGGCCTTGAGCTCACTTCTGTAGCCCAGGCTGGTCTCAAACTCACACCGATCATCCTGCCTGCCTCAGCCTCCCAAGTGCCGGGATTACAGGCATGCACCACCACATCTGGCTATACTCATCTTTATGAGGACCTGCTCTGTGGTCACAGTACATAATGGTTGCATTCCATGGGATGAGTTGGAACAGGTACTTAGTGGATCCCCTTTGCTCCCTTTCGCCACACCTTCCTTCTCTTTCCCTTCATCCCTTGGTCACTTTCCCATTTGAAAAAGCTGTACCTGTAGTCTGACATAAATCCCAGTTAGAGCAGGTACAAGATGGTGTCCAGGCTTAGCATAGCCGTATAGTGACCTGAGACCATAAGGAGGAGTCAATGCTTAGGAAATGGCAGCATCTTCCTTTATGGCAAGGAACTGGAAAATGCAGAACTGCACAGGTGGTAGCACTTCTCTCACTTTCCACCTGTAAATCCTCCTGCCTCCAGGTGTAGTAACTGAGAGCGCCCAGCAATTGACTAGGAACTCAAACTTTGAACAACTAAGTATCTAATCCTTGCAATGTTTTGAAATAGAGTTTTACTGTCTTGGGGTCTTTTTTAAAGGTCAGACTAGATCAAAGGCTATTCTACAATCTTTCCACTAAGAACCTACCTTGGGGAAAATGCTGTTCAGAAAAATTGCTGTACAGTTTAGGTATTGGCAAATTTTTGGAGGGAAAACATGCCAGTTTTGTTTTTGATAATGTTAATGATAGAACCTGATAACTGGCATATTCACTTTTTAAATTTTTTTCAAGGATCTATCAAAAGGCAGCTAAATCACAAAGAATTTAGTTGGGAGTTGTGCATTTAGGGACATGAAATTAACACATTCAAACTCAATCTACTTGAGATGAACTTTTGAGCTACAAAATGCCAAGCTCTGGTCTGCACAATGCCAGCACACAGCGTGAATATGCAGAGTTGTCATGACTGCAAGAAGAAAGAGTGCAAGAATGAAAATGCCCAGCACTATCTTTCACCGAGTTTTATTACAACACGAATTTGATGGATATACTTTTGCTTCATTGAAAGGGAAATCATTTTTCCTAATTGAAACCACTCCTGTTAGCATTACCAAGGCACTGAAGTACTATTCATTGTACTTCCTAACCATATTTGAATCACAGACCCTTTGAAGATGATGAAAGCTTTTAATTTTACTTTAATAGAAATACATAGCTGCAAATGACTGTGCATGAAAACTGCAAATGGATCATGAACTTCAGGTTAGTAACCCCGCTTAAGCACTACATAGAAGCCTATGTACATACATGTACATACATGTACCTCTGCGCATGTATGTATATATATACAAAGAGAATGAAAGAACCACAGTGTCATGGGTATAAGACTACATTGTAGAAGATCACATTTGTATTTTATGCTTTTTTGTAAAATCAAACTAGCAGAGCTTTATTATCTAACCAGTGGGATTTTACTGAACTCATGAATAATATTACAAAAACACCAAACAAGTGTTAGTGAGGTACAAATTCAGAATATATTAAGATTTGACAAAACATTTTAATTTAACATAATACTGGCTGTTAAACACAAACCATAGAAAACCAGCTTTTTTTTTTTAAGAGTTGGTTCACCGATTTTAGCAACAATGATTTCAAGGTGCTAACTAGTTTCCAACTTTTCTTGGCTGTGACATTTGAACCTATCTAAGCATAGGGGGAAGAAAGCATAATTTTTATTCCATTCTTGCTCTCTGCCAAAACCATCCACTTATGTTCCATGAAAACACGGACTACCTCAGGCTCAAAAGCACATTGGAAAACTCTGCCTTGACATTAAAGGCGCATGCTACTGCAGGAGAGGGTAGTAAGAATGGAAAGGCTTTGACAAAGGATGCCATGGTGTGCGTGGGACGAAACACTGCTTCTCAGGGACTGCTTCATCTGATTCATCTTTCCATCTTTCCCCATGACAACCTCATGGTGAGTCATTCAGTGAGGAGGCTGTTCAAAAACACACGTGCACAAGCATTCACATACACATACATGCATGCATGTGCACACACACACACACACGCACGCATGCATGCACAGAGTAAAGGTCCAAATCCTCACTCCTGAGTACAGTGAAAAGCTGCACATTATGGCCCACAAGGCAAATGCTGTTCCCGCAAACAGCAAGCAGCTGCTCTACGTTTTTGCAGAGAAATCAGATTTTTCTCATTTTTCTTTTTCTCCCGCTACAAACACTTGCCACCTGGACTCTTTTGGGCATCAGCTTCTGTTCAAATGCTAAAGCAACCTGGCGGGCCAGTAGATGAAATGTAGACTTCTCAGGCCCAGATTAAAAATAAACGCAAGGTTTGCCTTACTCATACTGCTGAAGAGAAGCTCTAGCCAGGTGAGAGCTTTTATTACTTAAGTGTCAGATTGTGACTCGGTTGATGTCACAAAGGAGAGCCAGCTAAGCTATCTAATCCTGCATGCAAGTTCCCTTCCATTGCTCCTTCAGCAGTTGTACTTACTGTGCTGGTAAGGTGCTCTGTAACATTTAAGTATTTACATGCATGTGATTTCCTGAAGAAGATTATATGGCACATGCACGGTCAGAATCTGCACAAGCCCCAGATGCAGGCACCACCATGCAGCCCTGGAACTGGGCAAGGTGGCACATGCCTATAATCCCAGAATTCAGGAGGTGGAGTCAGAAGGATCTCTGCGAGCTCGAGACCAGCCTGGAGCCTATAAAAGTGAGCACAAGGACAGCCCAAATTGCAAAGTGAGACCCTGTCTCAAAAAAAGAAGAAGGAGGAGGAGGAGGAGGAGGAGGAGGAGGAGGAGGAGAAGAAAGAAAGAAAGAAAGAAAGAAAGAAAGAAAGAAAGAAAGAAAGAAAGAAAGAAAGAGGAAGGAAGGAAGGAAGGAAGGAAGGAAGGAAGGAAGGAAGGAAGGAAGGAAGGAAGGAAAAAGAAACTGCCTGAGCATTCTTTCTATCTGGAATGAAGTGAGTCCTCAGTAATATGTTGATGTTTTTGTTGAAATGGAAATCAAATCTGTCATGTGCATTTAAACCAAGTTATGAATAGCCCAGAAACCCTGGACTAGTCATCAGGAAGCCTGTGCAGAGTAAAAGTATGTAATCATTTTATATACAGTAAATGAAAATGCATATAAAATACTTGGTATACTCATGTAGGTACACAGAAAGACAGTGGGTGTCTGTTGTTTTCCCCTCAAGTCCAGTTCCTTGTAAGTTAAAGGAGTTCAGTACATCTTTGACTAAACATATGAGACAATAGTTACTGGCTATTATCTTAGCCATGCAATTTGATTTTTAAATAATTTCCCTCACATAGCACTTTCTGTATATACTAATCCAATAGAAAGATTTTGTGGGCCATCCTAGACAAGGTATTCATCTTATTGCTTATAACTATTTAGTTCACATTTTAGGGAAATTTGAAAATAAATATAAGCCAGGGTCCTGTGTACTTTTTTGTTCCTCGCAAGTTTTTTTTTTTTTAAGGCTGGCTCAGTCTACCCTGGAGGTGGGGCTGGTGCAGCATGTGGCGTCAGGGATCCAACCATGGTCCCTGCAGCTGCCTAAGCTTTCCTACACAGGCGCTTTAGACCGCTGAACCATCTTGCCTTCCCTCGCAAGGATTGAGCTCATCATTAGTGATCTCTAGCAGTTATTGGGCTATGAGAAGGGATGGTGTTTTTCAAACAATGTGGTGAGCACTGCAGGAGCTCAGAGTTACACTTGGAATGCTGCAAGAACTCAGAGAAAGGGATAAATGGAGAAGTCAGATTAGGTCAGCAAGCCTTTGCTGAGCTTGAATTAAAAGACAGAGTGGGAGAAGGGAAGAACAATCTAGAAAGCAGGCAACCTGTGAACAAAAATGAGAAATTAGGAAAATCATTGTTTTTCTCAGGGACTGAACATGGTCTGATGTGGCTAAAACTGAAGAAGAGGTAAAAGATAAAGAAAACAATTGTAAATCTCTTTAATGATGAAAAATTCCTACTTAAAACAGAAGTATGTGATGACAATCATTTAAAAAAAAAAAACAGTAGTATTTGCCTTCATTCAATGGGCCTGAAGCAACAGTCAAATGTTATGGAAGGTGAGAAGGTTTAGTATCTGAATCCTTTTCTGTTAGTAATTCTACCTACATTATGATCACTATGCACCTCGGGTCCCTTTCCTATAGAAAGAACAAGGGAAAGGGCTGGCCAGTATTCTCTGAATCAGCTTTCAATGTTAAAAAAAAAAAAAATACTCAGTGATTTAAAGACACAAGCATGAAAAAATATAACTTAATACACAACAGATATTCGATATCCATCATGCTATGGTCTTCTGGGCACAGGGGCGCGGGAGGATGAAATCAACATAACACTTCCCTGCCAGGGAGGATTTCTTTTTGAATTTATGTATTTGCTACGTCATCTCACTAAAGCTCAGACTTCCAATGATCCTCCTGTTTTCAGCCTCCCCAGCACTAGGATCGCAGGCGTGCAAGACCACACCCAGTCTCAGTGGCTGACTCAGCGCACCCAGGGGTGGGTCCTGTGCTTCATGTGGTGCCTGCGATTGAACCTGGATCCTGGTCTTGCCTAAGCAGGTGTTTAGTCCAGTGAGCTATCTCACCAGCCCTGAGTTTTTAAAACCTGAAATTGCACTTATAAATAGCTTTTTAAAATTCCACCCTTTCTGCCAGTGCCACTAAAATGCATGAAGAGGATTGCAACTGAATTCATCCTCTTAAGTTCTAGGTCCCTATGTGAAGAAACAGGTCAGTGACTGTTGACCCAGTAAAACTAAGGACCATCCTGTCCTTCCCGTGTGGCTGCGAGGGGGCAGGACAAAAATCATCACAGGATAAAGTGCAAGCTGCCACCCCGACATTAGCTGCAGTGTAGGGCAATCATAGTGATCACACATTCCTTCCTAAATTGCTTCCTGACTGGCTGAGACAAAGTCTCAGTAGAGTCTCGACTTGCATTTCCTGGATGGCTGAGTTAGGAGATCGACCCAGGTGCCCGTCAGCAGCTGAGTGGATAATGGAAATCTGGTATAGCACACAAAGGAGTATTGTTCAGCCATGAAGAATCAAACCATGTCATTTGCAGGAAAACAGAGGTGGAGAACAGTACCGTTGGTGAAATAAGGCAGACTCAAAAAAAAAGACAAGTAGGACATATTTTCTCTCATATATAGAATCCAAAGGGAAAAATGACTTTGAAATAGGAGAATATTAAAGAAGAGGAAGGGAGTCACACAGAGAGGGTGGAGAGAGGAAGGGGAGGGAACGAGGTGGATACAATCAAAGTGTGTTGTATGTATGCATGAAAATGTCACAGTGGAAAATTGCTGTACTCTCAAAATTGTTGTACAGATTTAATGCAATCTTTATTAGAATGCCATCAACACACCTCACAAATCTAGGCAAAATATTCTTAAAATTTATTTGGAACCAGAAAAGACCTAGAATAGCAAAGGCAATCTTGGGCGACAAAGGTAAGGCAGAAAGAATTACAATTCCTGATTTGAAATTATACTATAAAGCTACTGTGATAAAATCAGCATGGTACCGGCAATAAAACAGGCCCAAGGGTCAATGGAGTAGATTAGAAAATGCAAATGCAACTACAAACACACTTGGCCATCTTATCTTTGACAAAGGGGCTAAAAATGTTCATTGGAAGAAAGATAGCCTGTTTAACAAGTGGTGCTGTTTCCAAAACTGGTTCTCCATATGCCAAAAAACTAAAACTAGACTTGGGTCTATCACCATGCACCAAACTAAAGTCAAAATGGATTAAAGATCTAAACATTGAAACAGAAACATTAAATCTACTGGAAGAGAAAGTAGGTGACAATCTTGAAGACATAGGAGTAGGCAGACAGCTCATGAGCAAAAACCCAACTGCATGGGAAGAAATGCAAAGAATCAACAATTGGGATCTCATCTTCTTGAGACACTTTTGCATATCAAAAGAAATCACCAACAGAGTGAAAAGACAACCCACGAATTGGGAAAAAAAATCATAACTAACAATCACTCAGACAAAGGACTTCTACATAAATTATATAAAGAAACTTAAAAAAATTGGGGCCCCAAAATTTAAAGACTCAATCCAAAAATGAACATGTGAGATGAATACACACTTCCCAGAGGAAGAAATAAAAATGGCAACTAAATACATGAAAAAATGTTCCACAGCACTGGCCATTTGATAAATGCAATTTAAAACGACATTGAGATACCATCTCACCACAGAAAAAAAAAAAAAAAAGGCTATCATAAAGAAATCAACTAGCAAATGCTGGAGAGGGTGTAGGGAAAAAAGGAACCCTTCTCCACTGCTGGTGGGAATGGAAAGCAGTGCAACCATTATGGAAATCAGTGTGGAGACTCCTCAAAAAAATGGGACTGGAAATCCCATTCAATCCAGTTATTTCCCTTCTGGGTATTTTCCCAAAAGAACTGAAAACATAGCATAGTGTTATATGTGCACCCCTGCTTATAGCAGCACAATTTGTTATAGTCAAATCTTGGAAAAAACCAAAATGTCCACCACTTGAGGAATGGATGAAAAAGAAGTGGTATTTCTATTCAATGGAATATTTCTACTCTACTCAGCTATAAAGAATGACAAACTTGTATCCTTTATAGGTAAGTGGATGCAACTAGAGGCTAAACTGATGAGTGAAATAAATAAGATCCTCATGTATAAATATTGTATTGTCTCCCTTGTGTAAGAAACTGAAAGAATAAGTAAAACCTGAAAGGTATAATAGATACAGTAAAGTGGAAAGAAACTGAATTTAAGGATTAAATAATGAATGAAATTCACTCATTTAAAAAATGAGTGAAAGGAAAAAACATAGGGAAACGGAAGTAGGGGAACACATGCAAGTATATATACAGGGGCACAGGGTGGAACAGATGGACGCTTGGTGCAAGAGGTAGAGTGAGGGGGAAAGGAAGAGAGTACCGAGGGCGGTGACAAGGTGGCTGGTGGAGGGGGACTGTACGGCAAGGAGAGGGTGAGGGAAAGGAGAGTGCAAGCACGGAGTGGTGGGCCGGGGAAGAAACAATGTCTTCATCCCCAGAGCAGACTCTCGAGCCTTCTCGGGTCCACTCAGGCATCTACCAGGCCCTCCTGGGAACACACCTTGGTCTGTGTCCCCAGCTCCTACGTGACCTCCCTTCCCTCTGCTTCCTCTTCAACTGGACTCTCCTCAGAAAGGGCAGGTCCAGGGAGCCTGCTCACCTCCTCAGGGTGCTGGGTGTGTACCCAGAGTGCTGCAGCTTCTGCCAGTGACATGCATGCTGATAACAGTAGCGGTCATCCCCTCCAGTGGCGCAATGATAGTCCTGGGGACCTGCAGCACACACCTACCAACACAGCCAGGAGGCGCCACCCGCCGACTCTGCTATTTTTCCACCAGCCTTGGCCAGGTGCCTGCGCCCTCCCCTCAGTTGCCTCTGCTCCTCCTTGTGCCCCTCCCCCTTCACAACACTTCAGCCTCCTCCTGGGAGAGGGGGCAACCTGTTGCTGCCAAGATCAGAAAGGGAGGGATCAGAGACCACTGCTCACAACCCCAATCCCCACAGCTAGCTTTCCGGAAGAGTCCTAGGTTTCAGCACCACCCCCCACTGTCCCATCCCCCAGGACAATATTGAGCAGGTCCTGAGCGGGCCCCCATCACAGGCCTGCAGCCACTGTCAAAACAGCACTCCCACAGGCTCCAGTAGTGGGCTGGAGGGCTCCCTGCAGTGGACCCCTCTCACAGGCCCTGTTACGATGCTAACTTTGGTGTTCCTGAAAACATGCTCGTGATTTACTTCTCAGGTAGGGTGGGCTCCAAAAGTCCTATAAACCTACCAGGATGCTCATCCTAGGTAGTGTGGACAGAGGGGGCATTTCAAAAGAAAGCAACCAAAATAAGGGCAGCTAGCTCCAGAGGGCTCCAGAGAACAGCGGCTAATGAAGACCAGCAGCAGAGACCAACAAGTGGCAGAGCTGACCCACAGTGTCGGGGACAGGCTGATGGCCACAGTGACCAGCAGCAGGCCTCGTTGGTGACGGCACTGAGCGTTACCCAGAATCTAGCGATACCCAGACTGCTAGCAGGGCTGCCTTTGCCTGTTCCTGACTTCCTTCTGAATCAGGCAAAAGAACCCAGGTTGATTGTGTTGGCAGCATTCCTTTGTCACATTGCCCCCCAATTTAACAAACCTATTCAGCAGACATCTGCTGCTGTCACAACTTCACACTTTCAATAGAACAACACGTTTTCATAGCTTACCTGGATCGGGTGACCCCGGAATGCACAGCAGAGCTGCTCTTGCCCTGGTCTCCTTGACAACTTCAATGTCACAAATGCAAACCTACTGACTTTATGATGATGCGACCAGGAAAACTCAAGCTAACCACAAACAACCACTGTCTCTGAATCACACCCATAGTGGGCTTCGGGGGTTCTTCACACCTCACCGGACACACCTGGAATGTTCCACACCCTGTGCTGTGTTTCCCTGCTGACAGATGGTTCCACTTGCCAACTTGTACACAGTTCAGCTGAAACACGTTCAAGCTCTTGGTACCTTGGATAGCAGCTTGGATGGCACTTCAGAGGTTTTATAACCTTGACTCCAAAACTACCTACCAATCTGGCCACTATATCAGAACAACTCTTCGTAAATTTGTTTGAAGTTTATATCCTCCTTCTCTGAAGAAGAAATTGCCTGCATATTTTTCTTCTCAAATGTATGAATAAGTTAGCACTTGTACCTCCAGGGATGGAGAAGTGGCCCAATGGAATGTTCTTGGTCCCGCCAATATAACTCACTGCCCTCTTCCTTGACTACCCCAGGGGCCTGCCCTCACTGTCTGCCACAACGTGGAAGGGTTGGTACTCCCTTCCAAGGGAACACCCTGGGGACAGTAAGCGCAGACCTCCTCAGAGATCCTCCACAGCACTGCTCCCAGCCCACGCATATTATGCAGGACATAGGGCAAGGCCTAGCAGACTGCATTTGGCCTGTCAGCATGCCAGCCACATTGTATACATGTGTGTTTCACATTGAAGGATTTTGGTAAGACCTGTCTTTTTATTTTCATTATTTTTGCTTTGTGTTAGTGCAGTAATCCCGGCATTTAGGATATACACCAAATGACGAAAACTTTTTTTTTGTCAGCATGACACATTCTGTCCTTGTTTAAGTAAATTGTGCACCTTTAGTTATGAAATATGATTGGTGGAGTGGCCCCAATTACATGAGAACAAGTCCATGCCATCATTAAATTGCTAAAATCGTGAACATTACCAAAACTACAAAAGAAAAATAAATGGGCCTTTTCAGGCAAGGAATTAATGAGAGACAGTTTCACTTGCCAAGAACATAAAAGCTACTCCTTATGCAAGAAGCTTGACAATTGAAATGTGCATAGCCAAAGCTTGCCAGTGAATGACAACTAAAAATTAGCAATCTAACTATTATATTCCATTTAATTAATAAGGCAGAAAGTAGTACATAGCCTTAGGAGGAGTGTTTTTGTTGCATTTGCATTTCTAGAGATTGAACTCAGGGTCTTTGTGCTGAACTACCTCTGTAGCACCTTTCTTGATTTTTGGTTTTGTTGCTGCTGCTGTGCTGTTTCATTTTTGTGAGGGTCTTGCTAAATTCTTCAGGTGGAACTTGAACTTGCAACCCTCCTGCCTGAGCCTCTCCGGATGCTGGGATTACAGGCATATGTCCCCTGGTCATTCAGGAAGTGTTCCTGTGGTCTCCGGAGCAGCACCTTCAGCATCCCGTGCAGCTGATTGCTCTGGTCTCTCTCAGGCTTCCTGAGAAACTAGAGATGCAGCACAACAACCTGTGTTCAAGGATCTTTAGTCAGAATTTCCTTGAGGTTCTAACGCAGACTGAGGTTCGACAACATCTAATAGAGAGAAGCAACGTATATCTACGTCCTGTGGTGACTGAAGATTTGAAAAGCTGAAATGAAGGACTTAGAGGAAATGATCCCAGAAGTACTGGGGAAAACTTCTAACACAATCCACGCTTACATGAAGGAATCTGATTATTTTCAGGCAGCCGAATCAGCTGCTGTAATCTTTTTCAGCATCTTACTCCCAGTTCTGGGCCAAATCTTCCTCCCACTCTGGTTCAATTTAATTAGCATTAGTTTACAACGTGTGTTCATACGCATTGCCTCATCTGATCCTCACAGTCATCTGTCCTGTAGCCAGAGACTGTTTTCATTTTGCAAACGAGACAAATGGATCTAGGCATGCAGGGACTGACATAAAACCACACAACCATGAATTAGCAGAGCCAAAGCTTGACTTCTAGACCTTTGCTGATTCATTCAACCTTTCTGCTCGCTATATGCAGCTACTTTTGAAAAACTCCTCCTAAAGGGTTTATTCCAGAATCTGTCCTCCTCGCTGGCATTTGGAGCTGGTTAAAGCTCTGTCTTAGTGGGGCTGCCCTGGAAGACGCTAAGCAGCACCCCTGGCCTCTGTCCACTAGGTGGCAGCAGCACGTTGTTGTTGAAGTTGGGGCTGGGGTTGGGGTACCAACTCACTCACCCCTGTGGGGAGCAGTTGACTTCAGTTTAACTCAACAAAGGGTGCGATCTGAGTAGCCATCGGAATGCCCTGGGGAATGACTCTAGGTGCCACTCTTCAGGTTTCCGATTCAGCCAGTGTGGGAGACACCAGTGCATCTGCGGTTCTAACCTTTCCCAAGGGATCTGACTCCTACTGGGGGTTACAGTTTAACAGTTGCCAAGAGAAAAATATTTGCATATGCTTGCTACCTAAACCACTTCATTACACTAAAATGAGTTCCCAAAAGAAGCAAAGGTTGTCCTAGCCCAAGTAAGTTCTGTGCACAATCCCACCCGTCCCCAAGATGAAATTCAACATGGAAGCCCAATGTGAAGGTCAGACCCGGTTTCCATTATTTTAATACATAGCCCTTGGGACATATTTAAACAAAAGGGCTCAGAATTCTCTTTTTTGCTTCCACAACACTTACTAGTCTGTAGGGTGTGTCAAGAGAAGGGGTGACCATGCTCTTCCTCTCCGAATCATGGAAAATATCATATTCCGTAGTGAATTTAAAACAAATTTAAATTCAAATTTAAAACTCTGAGGCTGGCAAGATACCTCAGAGGCTAAGAGCCTTCTTAGGCAAGCACAGGGACCCAGGTTCTATCTCCAGCACCATATGCTGTGCTGGCCCCACTCCAGGTGCACTGAGCCACCGCCAAGACAGGGCTTGGTGGCTCATGCCTATAATGCCAGCACTGGGGAGGCTGAAAACAAGAGGGTCACTGTGAGTCAGAGCTGCATAGTGAGACCCTGTACCAAATACATATAGAACATACTCTATCAGTGAGATTTGGAAAACCTGGAGCCTTGGGGACAGAACCTTAGGAGAGATGTTGACATTGAGCAGCTAAAGCAAATGTGTTCCTGGGACTCAAAGGCGCTCTTTTGTTATCTCCTGGATTTTAAGAAAAATTAACTCTTTGTGTAGCATGGTAGCACAGGCTTGTGGTCCCAACACCAGGAGGCTGAGGCAGAAAGAGCACAAGTTCAATCCCTGCCTGGACAACTTAATAACTTAGAATCTGTCTCAAAATAAAAAATAAAAGAGTTCTGGGAATGTAGCTCAGTGTGAGGCCCTAGGTTCCATATCCAGTACTGAAAAAAAAAAAAATTACCACTGTCCTCTTAAGCTGTAAAATTTTTTGTATCCTAAAAAGTTTTTCTATGCCTTTAAAGAGTCATCTTTAGAATTTTAAACTATAACCTTTTCTAGACAATTACAACACACCTATTTCGTTTCTTTTTTTTTGTTTTGTTTTGGTTTTTTTTGTATTTGTTTTTGTCTTTTTGAGACAGGGACTCACTACGCAGTTGAGGCTGGCCTTGAGCTCACTTTTGTAGCCCAGGCTGGCCTCGAACTCACACCAATCCTCCTGCCTCAGCCTCCCAAGTGCTGGGATTATAGGCGTGCAACACTACACCTAGCTAACACAACTATTTCTTATTTCTTGTGATTTTTAAACTGAGTTAAGCCAGGCATGGTGGCTTCTAAGTTGGAATCATGATTTGATTGGGAGGCTGAGGCAGGAGGATCGGCGTGAGTTCAAGACCAGCCTGGGCTACAAAAGTGAGCTCAAGGCCAGCCTCAACTGCACAGTGAGACCCTGTCTCAAAAAGACCAAAGGGGATGGGGCCGGCGAGATGGTTCAGTGGTCTAAAGTGCCTGCTTAGGAGGGCTCAGGCAACTGCAGGGACTGCAGTTCGATCCCCGGCACCACATGCTGCGCCAGCGCCACCACCAGGGCAGGCTGAGCCAGCCACAAAATGAATAAATAAAGAAACAAATAAACACAACAAGCAAACAAATAAATAAATAAATAATTTTAAAAAAAAGACCAAAGGGGAAAAAAAAAATTAAGTTGATATATTTATCATGTGCAACATTCTGTTTTTGAAATATGTTTATGTCCCGGAATGACTAAGGACACTTCTCAAAATAAATACCAATAGTTAAGAAGTACATGAGAGGAGGCTTGTCAGGTAGCTCAGCTGGTTGAAGCACGTGAGTGGGGGAAGTCTCTCAGGTGCCAGGGACCAGGGTTCAGTCCCTTCCCCCACATGGAGAGTGAGACCTGCCCTTAAGGCAGCCTCAACCAGAAGAAAAAAAAAAAAAAACTTCATAGCGTGCTTTGAAACTGTCTCACTGTTATTTCTTTCTTATTAAAGTTAATAAAATTTATTTTTTTTTTAAATTTTTTTTTTTTTATTTGTTTGCTTGTTGTGTTTGTTTGTTTATTTATTCATTTTATGGCTGGCTCAGCCTGCCCTGGTGGTGGCGCTGGCGCAGCATGTGGTGCCGGGGATCGAACTGCAGTCCCCGCAGTTGCCTGAGCCCTCCTAAGCAGGCACTTTAGACCACTGAACCATCTCGCCGGCCCCTAAAATTTATTTTTTAATTGTACTTTTAGTAAAAGCCACAGCTTCAGGACACAAACCTAGTAAAAAAATTCCTAAGGTCCTTAAAGACAGCATGCCTGGCCCATTTCTTTTTATCTATACATTGCCTTTTCATCTATGAATAGAACATGACTTTCCACTTGGGAAACACAAATGTTTTCAATACGCCATGAAGCTAGCAATCATTAGCGCCACAGCAAGACCGAAGTCTTTACAGATACTCAGTTTTACTATTTAGGCGAAGTTTAGACTCTAACAGGAGGTTTACAGGGTGCCGCTGCACTGACAAGGATTAAAGGACAAGTTTAGAGCTCTTCTAAGTTTAATGGCCATAAGTAGACTTATTACACAATGTACATATGTGGCTCATTCATACAATAAGAATGCTTGCTTAGTCAAAGCCAATATAGATCAAAAGTGACAGGTCCAAACTTAAAGAGATGCCAAAATGTTGATCATTTTAGACTTCTAAGGTCCAGATCAGAGATGGCCAACCTTTCAGAGCATTTAAAGATGCAGCCTGTCGAGACGTGTGTGTCACAGGCTCACCATCACTGATCTACATGTCACGCATACTGTAAAAAAGAGAGCCCTTACCAGGTATTTTGTAAGTATTAAACTTTAAAGCTTACATTCATAACACATTATATATAATAGGATATACTACAAACTAAGATAATAATTGTTCCTTTAACCAGTTATGAATTTAACTTATTGGCAAATTTTATGAATTAATCTTTAAGAAACCCTTAACTCTTCAAATTTAGTTTCTTAAGTAACAAAATGGAACATAACAAAACATTTGTTTTTAATCTAGCTTTTGTAAGTTTAAGCAAGAGCATTTGAATGTTTTAAGAAAATATTGCTTTAGACATAGAAAACTTTTAACTGTCTTAATTATAGTCAACATGTATGTATACATATACATATATAATTTTTAAAAATACTATTTGTCTTGGCATGGCACAGAGGACTCTGGGGCAGAGCCAGAGAAGCCACGCATCAGTAGAGAAAACTGAAGCAAACTGGTTCAGGCAGCTGCCTTTTCAGCCACAGGGCGGAGTTTTGTCCTGTAGCTCCTGGAGCCCAACGGTGCCCCACTGTAGGCCAACACTTTAAAAAATGTTGTCTTAATATAAAATTATGTATTAGAGAGCTGGGGAGATAACTCAGTGTCTAAGTGCCTGCCTGATAAGTGCAAGGACCCGAGTTCCATTCCCGGTACCGCATGCCAGCCCTAGAACTCCAGGTGTACCATCCCAGCCACCAAAATAAGATGTGGTGGCACATGCTTGCAATCCCAGAGTTGGGGAGATCCTGTGTCAAATTTTTTTTTCCTTTTTTTTCTTTTTATTATTTATTTATTCATTTTAATGAGAAAAAAAGATAAAAGTAGCAATGAAACAGTTTTAAAACAAGTTAGTAGGATGGTTAAAATAATTAATACCATGCATTTTTTTGTCTTTATAGTAGTTATTCAGAGGACAAGGTGCAGACCTGATATCTTGTCTAAAGAATATTAGTACAAAAT
>PVKN010016352.1:0-17931 GCA_004027915.1 Capromys pilorides
GAGCTCCTATTTTTCTAGAGTTCAAACCTGGCCACTGAAATCCAGTTTTCTTTTTATACTTTTAAAAAATGAGCTTCAAAAGCCAAGGTCTGGGGACTGTACTAAGTTCTTAGTCCTGGACAGATGCAAGGAGCCTGTTGCTACCTAGAAAATAACAAATAATCCTCTTCGATATGTATGGTTATTTTCTTAAAAGCTCTTCCGTTCACTAGCTTGGCTAGCTACCCTGCTTAATAGACCAAAACTTAAATGGTATATCCTAACTGCATCGCGCGATTTTAACCCCAACCGTCGGGCCGCCAAGTATGTTTACAAACGTGCAAGTTAATCAGGAACGGTGGTTTTATTTTTCAAAGGGCCAAAAACAGTGCCCAATGGAGAAAAACTTTAACGCATTCATATAAATTTGAGTCAACTCCCGTCATCCTCCGAGCAAGACACTGGTAGGCCAAGATATCGCCAAGTGCCGACGAAGAGATCTGGAGGCAAGGAGGCCACCCAGCCTCAAAGTGAGAGCCCAGGGTCCCCGGAACGGCCGGGTGGGCCAGCGCTCTGGACCGCGAGCACACGGGGGCCCCCTTCCAAAGGCTTTAGGGGCTCTCAAGTTCCCCTCCGCCACAGCAATTAGAGCCCAAGTACTCCGGAGGACTCGCGGTCACCGCGCCCGCACTGCCCCGCGAGGCCGGGGTTCTCGGCCGCTCCCTGCCCTGCGCCCCTGGGGGCCTCGGGGCGAGGGCCTGGAAGTGGGGAGCGCAGGGCTCAGGGACCCCGCGGGGCCTCCAAGGGCGTTCCTCACTCCCCGTCCGTCCCCCGGGTGACCGACGCCGGTCTGCGGCCCGAGGAGTTGGGGCTGAGGGGGGCACCCCACATCCGGACCCCGCAGCCCCGCGCCTCCCCCCCGCGCACCAGAGAGCGCGGCCCGCGACCCCGGAAGGTAGGGGGGTCCCTGTTCACAGCGCCGCGCCGCCGCTTCCGCCCCCGCCTACCTGCATGCCCGGCAGGCCCGACTGCACCGGGGAGTGCGCCATGGCCGGGACGGCGCTTCCTGGCCGGGACGGCCGGGACGGGGGCGGCGAGCAGGCCGCGGGGCTCAGCGGCGCGCGGCGGGCCGCGTCCCCATGCGCGGCGCGGGGAGCGGGCGAGGCCGCGGGGCCTGAGCGAGGGAGGAGCCGCCGGCGCGGGGCTGCGGGAGCCGGACAAGGCCTGGGCCCGCGCGCTGGGCCGCCGGAGCCGGAGTGGGCGCGCGCAGCCGGCCGAGCCCGCGAGCGCCCCGCCCCGGCCCGGCCCCCGCGCCCGCCCCCGCGGCCCGGCCGGGGACCCCGCCCCGCGCTTCCGGAGCCGGCGAGGAGCCCGAGGGAGGGAGGGAGGGAGGGAGCGAGGAGGTCGGCGGCTGCCCTAGGCCGCAGCCGCCGGCTGGCGCGCGGGCGGGGCGCGGAGGGGTGGGGGATGGGCCTCGGCGGCCGCGCCGGGGTTGGCCCCTGAGCTGCGGAGGGGCGGGGGGTGGGGGGGTGCTGGCCAACTCCTACACTACCGGCGCCTCCCTGCGCACCGCGCTCCCTGGCCCCGGAAACCCTGGACGCTGGCCGGACTTCCTTGGACAGGCTCTTGGGGCATCGCGTGGGGGACACGCGAGCCTCGGCCTCTGGATTGTGCCCAAAGACCGGGGCGGAGCTTCTTTAGGGTCCGGGTGAAGTTTCCTACGAGCCCGTGGAGAAAACTGAGGTCCTGGCTCGGGCTGCGGGCGCTGGAAACTTGGCTGCCCCGGGCGGGACTCCCCCTCCGTGAGAAGGGGAAAGTGGGGTGCGGAGCGGCCGAAGGAAGGGAAGACAATGGAAGGAAGCCGCGTCTAGACTTTAGCCCCAGTCCCCTCCCTCCTTCCAGCGTCTCCACAAACCCTCGAGCGCTCCCTGAACCCAGTTTGCCTCCTTTTTTGCCATCTCCTCTCTGCCGACCCAGGGAAGGGGAAGGGGCAAGTCCCAGCTGCCCCCCAAAGTATTTTATTTACAATAGCAAGTAGCAAATACATGTTGAGAATCGGCTCTGCTGACATTGCAGTGCCCATTCTGCCCCATGGTCCCCACTTGTTCACGCAGTTGGAGAAGACTCGGAGTCCTCCATCAGATAAGGAGTGTCCTGTTCTTAGAGATTTGGTAGTGTTCCAAGAACTTCAGTCCCTTTGGGTGCTGTGGGTCACACAGGAGTGAGATGCTAAAACTTAATCCCTACTTTTGGATGTGGGCACAGTTTTGCCTGAGTCTTCCAGATACCTTGAAATACCTTCATGGTTGCACTTAAATGCTGCCACCCCTATGAATGAAAAAAAAAAAAGAAAAAGTGGTAGATTAAAATCCTAAATCCTAATACCCATCTGGGGAAATAGCTCAGAGGCTTGAATGCCTGCCTGGCAACTACAAGGTACTGAGTTCAATCCCCAGGACAAAACAAATAAGTGTTTGTCCTAAACCCTAATACCCAGAAGTTTATAATCTTAAATTTTGTAACCCTAAAAAGAACACAAGAGGCATAGCACAAAGATCAAGAACAGGCTTCTTTAGCCTGGGCGTGGTGGTGCACGCCTATAATCCCAGCACTTGGGAGGCTGAGGCAGGAGGATCTGTGTGTGTTCAAGACCAGCCTGGGCCACAAAAGTGAGCTCAAGGCCAGCCTGAACTGCACAAGGAGACCCTGTCTCAAAAAGACAAAAAAAAAAAAAGCCACGCTTCTTTAGAATATTCATACTCTTTTTATTGTTGTTGCTTTTTGAGACCAGGCCTCTCTTTGTAGTTCAGACTGGACTTAAACTCGCTATGTAACCTGCCCTGGCTCAAACTCATGGTGGTCCTCCTACCTGGGCCTCCCAGGTGCTAGGATTATAGGCATGTGTCATCATGCCTGACCAATGTTCATACTCTAAAACCCTGAATTCTACCCAAAGTAACACCCTAAAGAAAGAAGCAGGAAACATGTAAGAATATATATTAAAAGGTAGTAAAGTAATCTTCACAATGGTGGGAAAACAAGGAAGTACAAAAGTCAAAGTGAACAATAGTAATACCCATAAGGTGAGAATGTTGTGTTTCATCTGACCCTAGTGCAATATCCTGTAATCCCAGCTACTTAGGAAGCTGAGGCAAACAGATTGCAGGTTTAAGGCCAGTCTGGAATATTATTGAGACCCTAGGTCCATAAAAATAAATCTTTTAAAATGGCTAGGGATGTTGCTCAGAGCACTTGACGGTTACGTTTGGCAATGCAGAGAAATATTTTCAATGTATACTATTAAGAAAACGCAGAGTAGGAAATAATACATAGCATCCTGATTTCAAGCCACTGTACTTCATATACATGAAGATAGGTCTGTTACTATGTGTATCAGAAAAGCCTAAATATGTGTATACCAAGATTTAACAGTGGCTGTCTGTGTAATTAAAGGTGATCTCTCCAATCCCACTACTAACCAGAGCCAGGGGAGACTGCCAGGCTGGGAAACACTCTCCTCAAAGTCAAAGTCAGCACTGTAAGCTGCACAGGAGCTGAAAAGTTGGGCGCCACTGTGAGGCAGTGCCACAGGAAGCCACTTAGCAGTAGGCTTAATTTCCAGCAGAAGAGAAGGGTATGGGGGGCATAATTAATTATAAAATAATCAGCATCTCGTTTTGTAGCCAAAGGCTAGTGAGGCTAAGAACACGAGCAAACATCCGGGTACTACTCATCTGGACTCTGATTTGCATTCATTAGCTTGTCCATTTCCCTGGCCAGCCCCTCCCACTACCAAACTTCACTTCCCCCTTAGACCATTTATACTGCTGACCACTATTCTCACCGGAAGAGAGAAGAAGAAGCAGCCACACGGGTTATGGATCCACTGGATGCTATGAGGCATTACCCAGCACTCCCTGGGCTGCAGGTCTGAGTTCAGGACCATATTCCTGCCCAGTTGCTCATGGCATTGTGTTGTGTTCATTTGCACATTTTTTGAAAGTCAACTAGAGGTCAGCCTTGTAGGGCATCTAAACACTAGATCCTCTCAGGTACCTTTTTATCCCATCCTAGAGACCTGGTCTCCCCAAATCCTAATGGTGGAACTGTACAGTACCATAAGTAGCTGTTATTGTCACCAAGGAAAGAAAATGATAGCCCTCGAATCCACCTCCCCTTGTCACTTTACCTCCATCCCCAACATGTTGTCTGTAGTTACCACAGAACATATACTGCCATAATTCCAGAAGGAAGGATGTCTGAAGGTCTCCATAAAAAGTATACATTTTGTGATCTCCATGGAGATACTAATCCATTGATTTATTTTCATCCCCTAGTTCTGTTTGTCTTTTGTGTGTATTTAAGAGCATAAGTTGGGCAATGAATTCAGCTCTGACATATTCTGGACCATAAAGGACATTTCTATATCTCTGTCCCACCCAATTTAGAGCACCTGTGTATTGATGTCCCCTAAGCCAGTCCTCTTCTATACGGAGTTCAAATAATGCAGCAGAAAAACAAGAACTCAACAATCCCTCTGTTTCCCATTCTGAGTTGAAACGATGAACACCCCCTAAATGCCACTTTCCAAAGAACAGCTAGACAAGCAGCACATTAGCAATTTAAATCTTCGGATTAAAGAAAGGGACTCACATGGTGAACTTCAAAGAGAAAAATGTGAGTGGCTTGGATAAGTAACTAACAGAGGCTTGACAAATTTCTATGTGTTTCGTAGGTGAAGACAAATGGTTAACATCAGTATAAAGAAGTGTGTATCTTCATCATTGGGCAATATGACGGCAAACACATGTATTCAGAAGCCCAGGGAGGAAACGCCAGCTGTGTGGAGGATTTTCATCCTGGGGTGCAGAGCTGGGAGGGAGGCTGCAGGACATCTCAGTAAACTGGCTTGTGGTGGCCTTAGTCTGCTAGGGCCTCCATTACGGGCACACAGACCAGGTGGCATAAGCAACAGAAATTCATTTCCTCACAGCTCCTGAGGCTGAGTCTACAAGCTCAAGGTGGCAGTGGGGTTGACTTCAGAGGTTTGCAAGTGGCCGTCTTCTCATGTTCTTCGAATGACCTTTCCTCTGCCTGTGTCCTTTTTAGAAGGACACCAGTCACACAAGTCCACCCCGAATGACCTCATCTTAACTTCCTTCTTTAAAGATCCTGTCTCCAAATACTGTACAGTCACATTCTGGGGAAAGGAGGTTAGGATTTTAACATACAGATTTTAGGGGAACACAGCTCATAATAGCCTCTGGCTCTCAGTTCCTGAGCAGTCCCCAGCACAACACCCCGGGCTCAGCCCCAGGAGTGAGCACTTCCGGAGGCTGTGGTTCTGACCACAACCACATCTCACACGTCTGCAGACAGGTATGGCTCCACAGTTCTTGGGCGTAGTCCCTGAGCCTTATCTCACACAGAAACCAGGTCACACACCTCCCATCCCTGAGCAACTGGGAACAGAAGCAAAGGATAAAACTCATGAGGAGAAATAGCCAGAAACACACGGCTGAATGAGCCAGAAACCAGTTTAGGAGATTCTGAGCGCCTATAACCATCCCTTTAGGCAAAACTTACTTGAATAAGTGTTCTTCCCACTGCCTCTTTCTGTCTCACAACACTCAAAAGAGCAATTTACTGGGAGAGTTGGGGGCTGAGCCTCCTTGAAGCCAAAAAACTCTGAGCTGCACACCCCTGTGACAGTTCTGGGCACTCACGCTATTCAGAGGAGCGCACTGGAGCAAGCTGCTCAGCCAGGAACCAGTTTTTAGGGCTCGGTGCTCTCTGAACAGTGACCACTCAACTCTGCTGACCAGTCTGTAAAGGATTCGGTATCCACTCATTACCAGGCCCTGTGTGTGTCTATTTCTCTCACTGCCAAAGCTGCATTTGCTTTCAGATATATTCAGAAAGGGTACAAATGAAATCAGCCCCAGGAAAGTGATGTCATCCAACCCACAGTCTCAGCACTGTCGCACTGCTTCTTAAAAGCTCTTGGCCCTGTCTTCTGACAAGGAAGACAAATGGTAGAAAATGATTTTAATTTTCACTTCAAGCAGATCCAGGGAATCATGGAAGATTGTATAACCACACAAAGGTGTAATGTGCCTGGCAGCCACAGACGCTGGCTCCAGACTGCCAGGGCTTAAGTTAGCTTGGATTCCTTATGGGAAGCCTGACTTGAAATCACCGCCTAAGCTTCACCTGCAAAAGACAGGTGTGTCATTTTGCACCTTGATTTTGCAGCTCATTTTTATTTGGTTTTCTAAAGAATCTAAGCTGGAGATACTATTAAAACTTTTTGAATAATACATGACAAAAACCTAGCTCAAACCTCTATGAGCACCAAAGGGAAATTTTAGCTCAGTAATAGAAACCCAAGCTTAGCTAAATCAAGGTTGGGTAAACCCAAAAGGGCCGGGTTCAAGGGTAAAATCAAGACTATCTGTCTTTGCTCTTCAATTCTCTCCCTCTGCTTGGTGTCCTCTTCTTGGTTCCTGGTGTGCTATCAAGAGCCACTCTGGGGTCCTCGTAATGCCAGAGAAGAGTGTGACTTAACCTTCCCAGTGTCCATATTCCAAATCTAGCAAAGGTCAAATTTGTGTGCGTCTACTTTTGTGACCAGAGGGCAAAGAGGCAATGACTGAAGAGTCCAGTCTAAATGACTTGGAAAGAACCCTAGAAGAAGCAGTTTCTGAGTGGGAGAAAGACTTCTGGTTTGATAGGCACCACCACCCCCCTTGGCAGCTATGATTGTTGATTGTGCTGAGTTGACTTGAGTAGGAATGTCTAGCAGATTAGTAAAGCTCTGGACATGTCTGTAGATAACTGACATGTAGGCCACAAACTGAGGAAGGAAGACCTGCCTCGGATGTGAGTGACACTGGCCAATAGGCTTGTAGCTTGAGCAGAATAAAAAGGGAAAGGAGTCTCCCCTTTCTTTGGAGGAGGAGTTCCCTTTGCCATTGCCTTTGGACATTTGTTTCCAGTTCCTTCAGGGTTCCAGCATGGACTCTTCAGCCTTCCAGTGCAGACCCTTTGGCTTTCCAACATGGACTTGCACTGGACTCTGCAGAGAGGCAAAGGCTTTCACCATTCAACTGGGTCCTCCGGTTCTTCCCATGTATAGATGAACATATTGCATCCCTCTACTCCTGATTCCATAGGCAGCCAGCGTAAGCCTGCCTTGTAAACACCCAGACAGATAGAAAGATGGATAGATGGATAGATAGATAGATGATTTCTCTTGAAATATATAGTAAACTCTGACTGATACACCTACCAGGCCATGTGTTTACACACATATCCATACACACACACACACACACACAACTACTACTACTACTACTACTTTTTTACATGTATGACTTCATGGGTGTACCTATATACCTAGCATAGCACAGCCAACCCATGTGTAACCTTTCATCTCGTTGCCTCTTTCCCAGGGCAAGTCAAGCCCTAGTGCGCTTCACTTAGCTCACTCATTTCTTCCCTGCATCAGCTCCAGATGTGGCTTTTCACAGGCCACCAATCTATAGCAAAGTGGACAATGGGCTATTTGATCCCTCTCAGGTGTTGAATACATCATGAAGAAGGAACAAGTTCAATACCACCCAGAGGGCTCATTTGGAAGGAGAAGAAAAGGAAAGGACAGACAGCTGTTACTGTCAGCCCATAATCCACCCATGCCTTCTGGAAAAGAGGGTGGGGAGTACCTGGAACAGCCTCTCGGGCTGCCCTCGGCTCTGTGCTTCAGAATGCTCCACTTTGTCTGTGGTCCTTCACTACCACTTTGGGGAGAAGCACGGGGCATGAAGGCCCTTCCTAGCCCACCTCCTAGTGGTGAGAATTTGGAGTCCTTGGGATCAATTTAATACAGAGGTCCAGATTTTCCCCATCACCACAGCCTTCATGCTTCAGTGATTTTTGCATAGCAACTCCTGGCCTAGAGAAATACCTAACAAGTCAATTAAGAAGGTGGATATAAGTAATCTAACACACATTTCTGTCTTAATAACATAGGAGCCGTTTGAAGCAATAATACTATAAATTTATATATTTATTTATTTTTATGGCCAGCCAGCCTGCCCTGGGGGTGGGGCTGGCGCAGCATGTGGTGCCAGGAATCGAACCTCAGTCCCTGCGGTTGCCTAAGCTTTCCTAAGCAGGCGCTTTAGACTGCTGAACCATCCCGCTGGCCCCAATACTATAAATTTAAAAATAATATTCTAATGTCATTCCTAAAGCATCACAAGGACCAATGGGACACATGACTCTGCTCAACACTGCATGACTTTCCAATGTCAGAATCAGTATGGACACGATCACCTTCATTTCTTGTTCCACAGTGCTGTGTGTGTGTGTGTGTGTGTGTGTGTGTGTATGTGTGTGTCACAGCAACTGCTAAGAATATAGCCACCACCACTTTATGATAATATGACATCATCACATAATATGACATCATTCAGTTCCTAATGTTGAAACTGAAATACCTGTCAATGTGGTGTCTGGCAGATGTCTAGTCTGGCTGTGTTTTCTAGAAAATGGGAAATACCATGTGCTACCCCTGAATTCTCCGCAGTACCCAAGGGCACCTTGGAATAGAGCATGGGAATGAATGTTTTACGGTATTGAACAGCCATGTGGTTCCACTGGTGACATAGTCCCTGTGGAAACTGGGCAGAAATCAAGCAAAGATAACTTCAGTTTCTACTTTATCATCAATGTTCACCCCTCTCCTCTGTAGCTACAGATGTGTCTAGATGTCCTCCCAAGGCCTCACGCACTAACAGGTAGAGCTTTTCAGGGTTGAGTGGATCTGGGGTGGGTGGTATTGGGACTAAGGGTATAGAGTACTAAATTAGGCCATTTATTGGAATTAGCACAGTGCTGGTTGGCTGAGTAGATTTCCTGAAGACAGAAGACCCCACCCTGTGTATGGGTGGCAGCACCCAAAAAAGCTTATTGCCTGGATGGGATAAAAGGGAAAGAAAGGTAGGCTTGCTGCCCGCCTTGCTGCTTGCTGCCTTTCTGCCTCCTGCCTGCCTTGCCACAGCCTTTTCCTCTCTGGTGCCGCTCTGCCAGTCCACCCTGCCTTGGAGCCAGCAAGCTATGGACGGAAACCTCTACAAACTGTGAGTTGAAAATCCTTCCCTCCTTAACTTGTGAGTGTAGGGTATTTTTTCAAAGAAAAAAGTAGCTAAAACTGTCCTGGGCGGGGGAGGCTTAAGGGTTAGCTCTGTGGTTTAAGCACCTGTGCCAGCAATCCCAGTCAGGCATAGGGGATGTTGGTTTGATCCTCAGAGCCACCCTTAAAGAAGGCAAAAAAAGGCCCTTTAAAACTGTCCTGAGTTTGAACCCTGGTCCTGCATAAAATAAAATAAAATAAAATAAAATAAAATAAAATAAAACTGTCCTATTCTAGCCAGATGTGGTGGTGCACACCTATAATCCCAGCACTTGGGAGGCTGAGGCAGGAGAATCAGTGTGAGTTCAAGACCAGCCTGGGCCAAAAAATGAGTTCAAGGCCAGCCTGAACTGCATAGTGAGACCCTGTCTCAAAAAGACAAAAACAACAACAAAAACTGTCCTATTCTTTTTTTTTTTTTTTTTTTGCAGAACCAGGAATCAAACTCAGGACCTTACACTTGCCAGGCAGGCACTTGTGCCCCTGAGCTATATTCCCGGCCCCTTTACTCTTTCCTATAACCTTCTGGCTGTGAATCAATGGATTGCATGGATAGGCAGTGCTGATCTGATCCTTAGCAAAGGGGGAAATTATGACTTGGCTCAAAGGAGGAGGGAGGAGCCTAGAGTGTTCTACTAAAACAGACTTGAAGACCAGGGTCACTTTGTTTTCTGTCTTCTCTGAGAGGAATAACTCCACAGTTTTCCAAGCCTTGTGTCAAAATGCATTAACAGTAAGATCAGAGTAGCAAACCCAGCACAGGGCACTTCTAAAGGCAGGGCCTTATGCAACTGCAAATACTAAACACCCAGCCTACTAGCATGGATGGGCCAAGACTTCTTTCCCAGGCTTCTTCCCTATATCTCTGACTTGTTGCCACTCTGATAACCTTGGGGGATTAACATACATACCTTGCTCATTCTACAAGAAACACTCCTCTTTCAGCCTGGGGTTGTTGGTGCTCACTAGAAAGTCTTCCCATGGCAAAACTGCATGGCTTGCATCCAAGACTGCTTGGCTTCCTGATTGGCCAACTTGCCCTAAGTCTGTTTCTCCTTGCAGCTTACCAAAAGCCACAGACGTTAACCAGCACACCTGGCCTGCGCCTTTTAAGCTAAGAGCTTCCCACGCGCCTTTTAAGCTAAGAGCTTCCCACATGTTGGACTGTGGTTCCTGGGATGGCGAATGTCCATGCCCTTAGTTCCAGGTAGTGCCTGAGGTTCTGGAGCCATAGGCCAATTGCTTCTTGCAGGGAGCACCTTCATGTGGTAGGGAGCTCCCTCATTTGTTCGGATCAGTGTGCCTCACAAGCCTTGTTTCTTTGTGTAGATATAAAAATGCTGTTGTAAAAGCCCATCCTCTGTACCTTACCATGTTGCCTTAGTCACTTTCTTCATTGCTGCAACACAATGCTCAACACCCACAATTTGAAAGAGATAGGCTTTATTTAAGCTCATATTTCAGTTCACAGCCAGCTGGCTCCAAGGTGGTACAGCATGGCAGAGGTACATGGTGGAGGAGATCTGCTCCAGGCAGACAGCAAGCGGAAAAGGGGAAGGGAAGAGCAGGCCACACCTCAGTGACCTCCCTCTTCCAACCAGGCTGCCAGTGTTACATGTAGCTGAAAATTCATCAATGGACTGACCCATTGATAAGTATCATGCCCCTATGATCCAATCAATTCCCCAAAGCACCATGTATGAACTCATGGGGACATTTCCACCCATGACCCCTGTTATGCCTTGTATCTAAGTGTCCCTTAAAGCTTCACATATCCATATGGGTGGGGCTTTTCAGAGGGTGGCTGGATCTAGGGTGTGTGATACTGGGATTAAAGATATGATACTGGGATTAACTGTGTGATGCTGAGATTAAGGAAGGGACTCCCTGGGTGTGGGTGGCATCACCCAAAGGTGGATAGGCTGGAAGGACTAAAAGGGAAAGGCAGGCTGCTGCTGCTGTTGTGTCTGCTGCCTGCCCTGCTTTGCCCTGAACTGTTCTCCTCCGTGATGGCCCTGTGCCAGGCTGCCCTGCCCCGGAGTCAGCCAACTAGTGCCTGAAATCTCTACAAACTGTGAGCCAAAAGAAACTTTTTCTCTTTTAACTTTAGGTATTGGGTATTTTGTCTCAGCAATAAGAAATGTAGCTGATACAGCTCCGAAAAGACTCTTGCACATCCTGTTATGTAATAATGCATTTAGTCCATCTCTGAGTTGCCTAAATCTTAACAATTTTAGCACTGCTTGACAGTCCAAGGTCTCCTCAGAGACTCAAGGGGAGCTCCTGGTTTGGAGGCTCTGCATAAGTGAAAAGAAGGCTGAACGCTGCCACCCATACAAAGGCAAAGGTTAAATGCTCCCATTCAAAAAGGGAGGGCTGGGCCGGCGAGGTGGCTCAGTGGTCTAAAGCGCCTGCTTAGGAGGGCTCAGGGGACTGTGGGGACTGCGGTTCTATCCCCAGCACCACATGCTGTGCCAGCGCCACCACCAGGGCAGGCTGAGCCAGCCACAAAATGAATAAATAAAGAAACAAACAAACACAACAAGCAAACAAATAAATAAATAAATAAAATTTAAAAAAAAAAAACAAAAAGGGAGGGCTGTGTGATGGAAATCATGGGGCCCAACCAAGGCTGACATTCATCAGGGCAAACATATTTAAATCTCAAAATTTAAATCTCAAATTCCCATGTCCAGCTCCCAGGAAAAGCTGTGGCAACAGGTTGTGAGCTCCAAATGGCTTGGGTGGCCTTGCCCCACAGAGCTGCTGGTTGGTGTAGTCCTCATGGTTCCTGTCTTGGCTGGCTTCACTTTTTCCAGCTTTCCTCAGGTGCTCTCCATTTCTGATTTCTCCATCTTGCTAGGGTCTCCCATGTGTTTTTGGCTTCACTCTCACATCTTCATGCATTGCCCTCTTGGATACACTGCTTGGCTTCCAAAGCCTTATGAAACCTGGGTGGAAACATCCCTGTCTCCTTGGCACTCACATTTTGCATACCTGCTTAGCCAGCACTGTGTGGAAGACCCCAGAGTCTGCCGCCCACTCCAGTAGTAGCCAGAGGTCCTTGAATTATGGCTGCAGAGGACTGCAAGTCTCTGGATGGCTGAGAGCAAGGAGTCCAGACCAGATGCCCTTCTTAAGAACAGTGCTCTGGGGCTCTCTTCTCAGGACAAAATCTTTTACTGTCGCAGTTTTGAGCCTGCAAAGGATGGGCCCTTACTGGTTCTTCAAATGCCCTCGAAGGATCCTTCCCCTTGTCCTTTCACAAAATACTTGACTTCTTTTTAATGCTTATCATTTCAGCAATCCAGCTTTCCTCTGCTCCAACTTTATAGGCCCTTCCTTTCTGGTAAAACTCAATCTTTTTAAAATGGGCATTTTTGCTGAGGTCCTCCAGGCCCTATCCTTATCATCTTTGTGGAAGCCATTACTATTTACTTGATAAAAATCATTTGACTGCATTCATAATTATTCCGCTAATGTTATTTGGCCCACGTATGTTTAATAGTTTCTTTGGCTTTGTCTTCTCCAGATTTAAAGTGATTCCACCTCCCCAAGATAAAAATTCCTGGTGTCTAATGAGGGCCTTTAGATAGGACCTCTGGAGAGTATCTCTGACTGCCATTTCCCAACTATGACCCCTTTTAGCTTGAAGAAGCCAGAGTGGTCATCATCCATGGTTTCCTCACGGGAGTTTGGGTTACTTCTTCAAAGGGGGGAATGCTGTAGGTAGCTGAATTAGATAGAAATATTATATAGGTAGTTAGGCAGGGCCAGGCCCTCAAGAACGACATGGAAGACAAGGTGACTTTACAACTAGAGACAGACACTCCTCTGCCATGGGCCAGATCTCAAGACAAGAATAAACAAAAGCAACTACATACTTCCTTAAGGGAAGGGTGGGCATCAGGGATTGATATGCTATATAAATATCAATCACCTTGAAAGAGCCCAATAGGTGGTATTCTTGCCCACTTGCTGTGTGACTTGCTTTCCCATTGGATCCCAATTTTAATCAATTTTACCTGAGCAATGATGCTTATAATCTCATTGGTTGACCACAGTTTTGTCCTACCTCATACCCACCTAAGCAAGTTCCCATGTCTTCTCCACAACCTTAGACCCACCTCACCATGTGGTTTTCCTCTGTAAAAGTCCCTAGAAGAGACAGCTTCCCGGGGAAAACCCGCTTGGGACCCTCCTCCTGTTTCTCGGACAGGAGCTTTCTTTCCCTCAATAAATATGTTCTGCTCATTAAAAAACAACAAAAAAATAAAAATAAAAATAAAAATAAAATGGACATTTTGCTCTTGATTTTCAGGATGAACCTTGCTAAAAGCTGCCAACAATACTCATGCACTAGGCCAAACACCAGGCTGCCTTGAGATTTCCTCCATCAGATTAGCTAGTCCACTACTCTTAGTCCTATTCTCTGCAAAGTTCCAAGACATAAATACAATGTAGATACATTTTCTGCCAGAGAATACTCACATGGGCTAGCGTCCAACTGGCAATAGACTCCGTGTTCCTAACAGAGGCCTCCTGAGCCTGGCCTTCACAGTGTGTAGTTACATCCATATTCTGGTCATCTGAGCTCTGACCACAGTCTCTCATCACTCAGTTTACCAAATTCTAGGTCTGCTTCTGTAGGGGGCATCCCCAAACCTTTCCAAACTCTTCCAGAGAATCAGTTTCAAAGGTGTCTCTACTATATGGATGGCCCAGCGCAGTCACAGTGATAAGCCCATTTCTCAGGCCCCCAAATTTGTTGTGGTCACTTTCTTCATTGCTGAGACATAACGCCCAACACCCACAGCTTAAAGTTCGTTTTGGCTCGTGATGTCAGTCCCTTGTCACCTGGCTCCAGGGCACAGGCACAGAGAAGAACAGCTGTTTCTGTGGACAGAAAGTCCCGAGTAAAGGGAGCAGTGGGGGAGGGAAATAGGCCCTGCTACACCACACCCCTCCAGGACTTCCTCCTCCAACCAGGGTCCACCTTAGACACATTTACCTTAGACACATCATCAGATTAGTTCACTGGTGAGCGATCGCACCCTCATGATCCAATGACCTCCCCAAAGCCCGACTTCATGAGCACCTGGGGCTATGAGGAGGCTTCCAGATAGAAACCTTTGTCTGTCCAAAATCAATCCACAAACTGGGTCCTGCAGCACAACAAAGCCTGCTCCACACGAAGCCTCGATTGGTAGAAAGATCACCAGCTCCCAGCGTGTTTACAGTCTTCTACTTCACCATACCCAGTGCAGTTTTTATCTGGCACCTTCCGTTCTAGGTCCCAGCTTTTACACTTCTCTGGACTCTTTTGGTTTCGTATGACACATAGCAGAAAACCTTAGCTTAAGGAGAAGCAATAACTTGTTGTTAGGTATAACTGGAAGACATAGTGTTTTAAAAGCCGTGGCAGTCAAGTTTGAAGATGAAAATCCCAAGAAGTGAAGCTAGCCTCTGACGACTAGATCTAGGATTCAAAACAGCTAATCAGAACCTTGTGGCCTCATACTTTGGACTCACTGATCTCGGCTTTGCATTTGCTGTTGAATCGGCTCTTTCCATATGCTCACAGGGTGGTTGTATCGGCCTTTGACTTCAAGGTCATTGCCCTCTGGAAAGGTCTAGAGCCTTTAAGTTAACTTAAAGGCTTTCGTGATGGTCAAAAGTTCCAGAGAGGGTGCTGAGTAGCCTATGACAGCAGAAAGATAGAATCATCTGATCTGAAGCCAGGGAGAGAGGATGATTTCTTTAGGGAGGAGGAGGAGTGAACCCTAAGTGAGGTGATGCTGAGTAGACAGAGCCCAGTGCAGCCTGGGATGGGAAACCCAGAGATTTTGCTCTAGACAGCTGCTTAACCCAGCAGTGAGTGAGGAAATATTTACCAACTTAAGGATCTTATAGAGTTACAAGGAAGGCTGAGCTTTCAGATCATGGATGGGCAAACTTGTTTCCATAAAGGACCAGAGAGTAAATAGTTTAGATTTCAGTTCCCCTATTATCCAAATGGCCATAAATACAGCACCAAGAAGCAGGGCTGCATCGCTAGGCAGCTTTATTTATGCAAATAGGTGCAAATTGTGTTGACCTGGGCAAGCTATCTTGGTGAGCTGGGGGAGTGTTCAGCACATGGAGTAGAGTCCAAGCTGATAAGTTCAGGGACGCACACGAAGGAGGAAAAAGAAAGCACAGCTATGCTACGTGGACACGTACAGTAGACAGTAAGAGACCAGGAACCATCCTGGACCTTGGGCTACAAAGGAGTCTATAGTGCATAGCTGTAGTTAAAAATAAAGGTCAAATCCAAAATATGTGCATGACTAATGCGAGTGGAATGAGGAAAAGGGAGGCAGGAATATCTGAGAAATCATGAGCTCTGTGAGGCAGAGTCCACAGTGGCTCCCTTCCTTATGTCCCCAGGAATGATTTCAGTATGAGGCTACGGAAGAATCACTTAGAAATCTTTGTTGGTTTATTAAGTCAGATACAGATACAGGCAAGCTTAAACATTAAAGATCAATTATTTAGAAAGTGCTTATATTAGAAAACTGGTATTTGTATACCACTGATGGTAATGTAAATTGGTATGATTTTCCTGGGGTGACTTTTAGCTGCATCTTCATTCTTTTCACATTTTAAGTGACTAAATACTATCTTTCCTCCACACCCCTTGTGGTGCCAGGGACTGAACTTGGGACCTTGTGCTTGCCAGGCAGGTACTTATGCTGTTGAGCTATCTCCCTGGCCCAAGACTTTTAGTAATACAACAAAATCCTTTGGATATTTTTGATATTGTGCTTTTAATTTGTGACATTATACTTGGGAAATAATTACAGTTACTTAAGAATGTATGTATAAAATGCTGCTATGAGACAAAAGTTAGGCAACCAGATAGCTCAGCAGACTAAAGTGCCTGCTTAGGCAGAGCACGGCGGCTGGAGTTCGATCCCCAGTGTGCCGCACCGGCCCCACCTCCCCGGGGCTGCCCTGAGATGGTGACTGAAACTGGGCGTAGTGGTGTGCACCTGTAATCCCAGAATAGCATGAATTCTCTGTAACAGGTTAAAATTATGGGGTAAATTAATATATACATGCTCATTAAATATGTTCATGGATCAGTGAGAAAAGCAATTGACAAGAATGTATATATAGGGGCTGGGGAGATACCTCCGTGGCACAAATGCCTGCGTGACAAGTGCAAGGTCATGAATTTGAACCCTGGTCTCACAAAAAAAAAGTATATATACTTTTTCTTTATATATGTGTATAGCCGGGTGTGTTGGTGCACACCTGTAATCCTAGCACTCCGGAGTCTGAGGCAGGAGGGTTAACATGAGTTCAAGGCCACCTTGGGCTACATAGCAAGATCCTGTCTCAAAGACCAAAAAAAAAAAAAAAAACAAGAAAAAAGAGAGACCATGAAAAGAATTCTGCTTCTGGCAATGGCTGACCTAGTGATTTCAGAACAATTCTGCCATTAAGAATGACTAGAAGTGGGGCAAGCAAGATGGTTCAGCAGTCTAAAGTGCCTACTTAGGCAAGCTTAGGCAACCCCAAGGACCACGGTTCTATCCCTGGCACCACGTGCTGCACCAGCTCCACCCCCAGGGCAGGCTGAGCCGGCCATTAAAAAAAAAAACCAGAATGACTAGAAGAGTCAGAGATGGCTCAGTGGAATAAGTGCTTGCTTATTCCTTCATCATGCAGCTGCTTTCCTCCTAGAAGTAACTGCTGATTTGAAAGAGACATCTGAGGGGCGAAACAGTGGGGCAGGGGGCAGCCCTGTGGCAGGGACAGGTGGGCAAAGTCTGGGTTTCAGGGCCATCTTGGAAGAGAAGTTCTGGCACATAATCTAGGCTTATGAATACCGTAACACTATACCCAAGAGTAAGGGTGAATAAGAAGTGGACCAGCCCTCAAAGAGAAGGGAATGGTGAGCTACAGGCCAGCTTGAGACATGAGATGACCATCTACAGCTAGCCCACTTCTACAACAGTGCCCACATAAATCCTCCTGGAGGAAGATAGCATCATGCAGACCTTCAGACCATTGCTATAGTTTGCTCCTTTAAAAATATCTAGCATGTGGGGCTGAGGAGATAGCTCCATGGCACAAGTCTCTGCCTGGCAAGAGCAAGGTCATGAGTTTGAACCCCAGTCCCGCAAAAAATAATAATAAAATAAAACAAAAATAAAAATATCTAGCATGTAATAAAAAATAATCAGGCACATAAAATACAGAAGCACTTCAAAATAAAACCAGGCATATATATAAGAAGGCAATGCTTTGCTAAAAACCAAGGGAAGAAATGTATAATGAAGATATAATTGAGAATGGTGGTATACACCCTGGGAGGCTGAGCCAGGAGGATTGAGAGTTCAAAGCCAGCCGAGGGAATTTAGCATGATTTGGCCTCAAAATAAAAAATGAAAAAGGGTGGGGCTATAGTTCAACTGCACTGGGCTCAATCCCCAGTACCACAAAGAAAGGAGGAGGGGTAAAAATATTTCATAACAACTGGAGAGTAAAAATAAAAAATAAATACATTTAGAACTAAAAAATTGCAGCATTTAAAACTTTAAAAAATTTGCTGGTTTTGATATATGTGCAGAATATATTTGTTTATAGTAGCACAATTTGTAGTAGAAAAATCTCAGAAGCCAGTCAAATGCCCACCAACCAAGGACTGGATAAAAAGATATCTTTTTATACAATGGAGTTTTACTCAGCCATAACAAAAGGATGAA
>PVKN010016353.1:0-17933 GCA_004027915.1 Capromys pilorides
CTAAATTCAAACAATCCCTGTGCCAAGTTAGGGTATCAAGAGATTTGCGGTTTGGCTTCATTTTCACACGAGAGATTGAATCCAGGGCTTTGCAGATGTTAGACAAGCATTCGACCACTGAGCTACATCCTTATAGCCAGGACCCTTTCCTTTTTTTTTTTTTTTTTTTTTTTTTTTGAGGTAATGTCTCATTGAGTTGCCCATGATAGCCTCAAACTTGTCATCCTCCTGCCTCAGCCTCCTGAGGAGTTAGGATTACAGACATGTGTTACAACATCCAACAGCTTCCTGGGATTTTCTATATAATCAGACACACACACACACACACACACACACACACACACACACACACACAACTAGCAGGACTATTTACTCATACATAATTTATGGGGTCCAGTTTTTAAAAAAAAAAGGAGATAGAGGGCCTTTTGCTCAAAAGCATGCCTATAAGGGGAGGCTGAAGCAGGAGGATCCCCATGAGTTCAAGGCCAGCAGGGGCTACAAAGAGAGTTCAAGGCCACGCTGAACTAAACAACAACACTCTTAAAGATGAGAACAGCAGAGATTAAATCAAGGGCAGGGTCCTGAGCACACAGGTCACATGACCATGAGGCCAGCCTGGCTTTTGAGACACTGAAGCCAGCATAGCAGCCACGTAACGTGGGCTGCGTAGAACCCTGGGCCCTGCACAGAGCTCAGGCTTTCAGGTAATTCACCCAACAAGTCCAGCCACTTCTCCAGATGACAGTCCTTGACTATGACTTCAATGTTTGGGTCACATAAATGTTCAGTTCCAAATGCTATTGATTACCAAGTTACTAGCTACTAATCATCAGAAATTCCACAAACAAATGTCCAAGCCAGTTTTCTTTATTCAAGCTAAATGGAGGAGCTCAAACTTCAACAAAGGGGAGGGAGAGCGAGGGAGGGAGGGAGGGAGGGAGGGAGGGAGGGAGGGAAATAGCTACATAGTCAGGGCAAAGCCTAGCACATTGGAGGCACCAAACTTTTGTAACTCAAGGACTCTGAGGGGACTAGAATGTCACATTCAAAATATTCTTCAATAATAAGCCTGTAGGGCCGGAGAGATGGTTCAGTGGTCTAAAGCGCCTGCTTAGGAGGGCTCAGGCAACTGCGGGGACTGCGGTTCGATCCCCGGCACCACATGCTGCGCCAGCCCCACCACCAGGGCAGGCTGGGCCAGCTGCAAAATAAATAAACAAACAAACAAACAAATAAATATTAAAATTTAAAAATAATAATAATAAACCTGAAGCTGGTCATGATGGTACACACCTATAATCCTAACACTCAGGAGGCTGAGGTAGAATGATTATTAGGAGTTCAAGACCAGCCTGAATTGCACATCAAAATCCTGTCTCAAAAAGACGAAAGAAATAAACCAACAAACAAACAAAAACAGGGGCTAGGGATTCATCTCAGTGGCTCTGCGCCTGCCTGGCATAAAGCCCCAGCCCTAGGTTTGATTCCCAGTACCGAAACAACAACAGAAAGATGTTGCTTTAAAAAAAAAAAAAAAAACCTGAAAATGTAATATATAGCTCCCAGCGCAGCGCCAGGTGCTCTATTTTTATCCAGCTCACATATGTGGCTATAAAGGAATGAAACAAGAGTCTTTAAAAAAAAAAAAAAAGAATCTTGGGGGAAATATGACCCAGTTAAAATCTGAGCCAAATGTATGAAAGAATACAACGCCTAGAACGTCTGTTTCCAATACATTCAAGGTGGGTGTCCGCACGGGAGAGCCCCCACTCAGGTCTCTCTGGGATACACGATGCCTTCAGCCTGCTCTTCTAATAAGCTGCAGTGAAAGCCGTCCTCACTCCAAAAGTGATTTTGACAGGTGGAAGTTCAAATGCGTCACCAAAATCTTGGAACAATAAAAAGACCGAGAATTGTTCAAGAGGCCTCCGAGGCTCCCATCCACAGGAAGCAAGAGACTCCCCGGGGTTGAAAATGAAATGCTACGCGGGGTCACAGCGTCAGTGGCGGAGCACTGCCGTGGGTCACGGAATTCTCAGCCTGGAGTGTGGGCTGCAGTGTTCACGCTGATGGTAAACGCAGAGCAGAAATAAGGGCCGCCCAGATAGCTCAGTGGACTACAGCACCTGCTCAGGCAGAGGTGGGGGCCTTGGATCTATACCCGGGGTGCAGTACCAGCCCTGCCCCCAGGGCGCACCCAGCTGCTGACTGAACCTGGGTGTGGTGGCACGTGCCCCCCCCACTCCCCCCAAAAAAAAGAAAAAGAGAAGGGGCCAGGGAGATAGCTCCGTGGCACAAGTACCTGCCTGGCAAGTGCAAGGTTGTGAGTTTGAACCCTGGTCCTCCCAAAACTAATCACTTTTCTTTTCTTTTCTTTCTTTTTTTTTTAATATATATTTTAGGAAAGAGTCCACAGGGTGTTCAAAGTCTCACTACTAGGGCTGGCGAGATGGCTCAGCAGTCTAAAGTGCCTGCCTAGGAAGTTTAGGCAACCGCAGGGACCACAGGGTCGATCCCTGGCACCACATACAGCTCCAGCCCTAACCCCAGTGCAGGCTAAGCCGGCCGTAACATAAATAAATGAGGTTTAAGAAAAATAAAATTAAATTAAATTTGTAAAAAAAGTCTCACTACTAGATCGGACTCCTAGTGATCCTCTTACGACCTCCCAAGAGCTGGGATTAAAGGCACTTGCCACCACACGCACTCTCATCTGCCCTCTCAGAGTGCTCCAGGGTCAGGGTCAGCACTGCACACCCAAAGACTGAATCCCTGCCCCTGCCCCTGCCCCTGCCCCTGCCCCTGCCCCTGCCCCTGCCCGCAGGCCCTTTAACCTGCTATTTGGCCGCCCTGAGAAAGAAATCAAAACTTGGTTTGCACTCGCTATGTCAGTTGAAGTGGGATGGATTTCAAACTTGTATCAGGGTCTCCTTCCTCCATTAATGCAGACAGCAACCACCCTGTGCTTGGTCTACATGAGGACTCATCTTGTCTTCTCCATAAGCAACCCGTGGTGTGGTGGCAACACTCGCACAGACAACAGAAGCTGTTTTCATTCACAACTTCACAAACACTTACCACAATTCATGAACAACTTCTGAATTCTTGCTGAAGTTAACTTGAAAAATGGCACCAGTGGAGAGCCACGTATCAACTATGCCACGTAACTACTAATCAGACCCGAGGAAAGTGCATCTTGGCTTTGATTCAAAGTGGCCCCAATACCGACGAAATGGTTCAGGGGTCCAAAGCGCCTGCTTAGGAAAGCTTAGGCAACCGCAAGGACCCTGGTTCGATCCCCAGCACCACATGCTATGCCAGCCCCACCCCCAGGGCAGGCTGAGCTGGCCATAATATAAAAAGTGGCCCCAAAATAGGTTGGTGGCGCTGAGTCCAGAGCACAGTGAACTATGGCAAAGCTGTTTCCTGTGAGCATCAACAATAACAGAACAAAAGGTATCAGCAGGAAACTTCCAAAGTTTGTTTTCTTTTGTTTTTAATTTTTTATCATTATCTAAGAGCTTTAGGCTAACTACTGGTAAACAGCTGCCAATCTAATGGGCTTTCACAGGGCACCCCACAGCCTTTAAAACTTCTGCATAAAATGGTCCTGGCCCAGCCAGGGAAACCTTGTAGGCCCCCAGGACTTCTCAGGCTTACTTTGTTACCCCATTTCTGCTTTGCTATCAGGAGCAGGCACAAAGGGGAATCTTTGTCAAACCCAAGCATACAGGTGGCAGGCCACGGGCAGAACAGAAAGGAGAAACAGCTTATTGGGTCACGCTGAAAGTGTCGGTGTTCGTTCTGAAGTGAAGCACCTGGTGGGACCGTCATGATCCAAACTCCTTTCTGTCTAGATGACGTAGATGGAATCAGGAAGCTAATGCAATTTCTAATTTTGCTTCCCACCTTTGGAAGCTTCCTATTTAATTCTGAATGGGACCCTAAGCCCTTCTAAAATGTCCTATGTTAATTTTACTGATTTCGTTGCCAAAAGAGGCAGGGACTTAAGTCTTTTCATAGGTGTTTCATCCCTTCAAGAAATTGCTAATGACATCCGTGCCCATTCTCTCTAGCTTGTTTCTTGGAATTTTTGGCACCAACTTAGCAGAGGCCTTGGGAACTCCTCCTCCTGGAGTAGCAATTTGTCATATTTGAGCATCCTCTCTTCTTAAAGCGAGACTTTTAAAAAGTAAAAGACTTCTATGAATTTTACCTTAGGAGTCTCGTAATATCCCAGTTGTTTTTTGTTTGGTTTGGTCTTCTTCCCTTATGGTACCTGCATGTTACAGGAGAAGGGGAAATACACAGGATAGCTCCAGCCCCATGGTGTTAGTGATCTTTATTTTATTCTTGAAAATGGAGACTCCTTTGGGGTTTGACATTTAGGGAACCAGTTTTACCACTGTCATTAAAAGCTAGATAGTTAGGGCCAGCAAGATAGCTCAGAGGAATAAACACCTGCTGAGGCAAAAGCAGGGACTGAGGTTCAATCCCTGGCACCACATGCCCTACACCTGGGCACGCTGAGCTGGCCACTGAACCTGGGCGTGGTTTACAGGCGTGGCCCATGCCTGTAATCCCAGCGCTGGAAGACTGAAAACAGGAGGATCATAGCAAGTCCGAGCTGTGTAGTGAGACCCTGTACCAAATAAAAAAGAAAACAACTAGCTAGTTTAAGAGCATATGATCTAAATAAAAACATTTAAAGAATTAAATTCGAGTCTGTTGGTAGCTAGACAGCCTACTCAACCCTTCCTTACAGACAAAGCTTGTCACAGAAGCAGAGAATATTTCAATAATTTTTTTCCATATTGATGAAGCAAAATGACTCCTACAGTAGTTAAATAACTAATGAGATACAACATCCTGGAGAAATGATTAATGAATCTTTAAGAATATCTATCTATAAATATTGATGTACTTAACATTGCTTCTTGCCATCCAACAAGAAACTAGATTTTTCTTGTGGTCTCAGGGAAGGCGCCCAAGGCCTGTCACATGCTAGGCCAGTGGGCCACCACTGGGCTAAGGCCCCAGCCAACACCTCTCCCCTTTAAAGATAGTTATTTTCATTTTTCTGGGTAACTACATGTGGATTTGTGCATCTACCGACCAAATCAGGGCCTCCACTGGTTGTTTATTCAAGTTTCTGGACAGAAAGTCCCACACAGTTATTATTTACCTCGAAATGCACTATGGCTGCCTCAAAAGAGTGAACCCCCTTTTTCCAACTGTAAAGGATTAGGGAATGCGTTCAGCATTAGCAAGGTAGCGGTGGAGCTGGGCAACATGACAGCGGTTCTGCGCGACAATTCTGTGCCAGATACAGCAATACAGAGAGCAAGGTACACAGGTGAGGATTTCAGAAACGAAATGGACGCCATGTAGATTTCAGGAGTGTTCTCTGGACTGCTGAACAATCAGGGCTGAAAGGGAGCTGCAGAAAGGGGTGAAGATGCTACCGGGGCTCGTGGGCCCCTCATTCTCGTGTGTAACCCCGAGTACCTGCGGGCCTGCGTGTGCCGGCAGCGGGGGACAGGGCCCACTCCCTCGCCAGGGGACTCCAGCTCTCTGGGGCCTGCTGTGGGCTGCAGGAAATCGACTTTACTTATAAAGCGCTTTGGTGTGAATTGTAAGGAAAATACTTTGGTATTTGCCCCATTCAAAGAGTACCTAACATTTTAAATAATTATCAATATTGTAATGGGTTCTAACGCATTCTGAGATTTGTCATTTTTTTATTGTTGTTGAAGACTAAACTACAACTATATTATTACAGATGGTTGACTTAATTTGACAAAAAAATTCAGAACGTGTAGCCAACAGTTTTTATCTGAACTTTTAAGTCAAATGTGTAAGAAATTCTGTTGTTTTTACTATCCGTGTGAATTAGCACAGTAATAATTTTTTAAATTTAGGCAAATATGATTGAATAAGACCAGAGATGGACAGAGATACAGCACCTACCTGGTAAGCGCAAAGTCCAGAGTTCAATGCTCTGTGTGTGTGTGTGTGTGTGTGTGTGTGTGTGTGTGTGTGTGCGTGTTTGAATAACTCATCTTAAAAATGGTCTGTGACACATATGGCACAGATACAGCTCATGAGTACAAGTCCAGGTCTTGTATTCCATGCTTCAGATCTGATGCCACCCGAAATGTCACAAACGCTGCAACCAACACACTCTGTGAATGATACAATCCCTCCAGACTGTGCCACAAACACAACCTTTATATTGTAACCTTGTATCTTATGTGTTTCACTTGTGGTTGGAGAGAAAGTTGAGGGTTAGTTTTTGTCTAAATGGTCACTATGCAGGGCTGGGGAGATAGCTCTGTGGCACAAGTGCCTGCCTGGCAAGTGCAAGGTCGTGAGTTCGAATCCCAGTCCCGCTAAATAAATAGTCACTATTCATCTTCCCTGAGGGCTGGTTGTATAATCACCTGCTATACATTGACCTGTGCAATACAATAGAATTGCGTGCATTTACTGAGCTTTGGCCATCCGAAATTCCCAAGCTCAGCTACTGTGAGTATAAATGTTCAGTCCAAGGTACAGCAAACGTTAAAGGGAGGAAGGACTCGCAGACAGGACACGCGTGTGGGATCTGGGGAGCTCACTGTGCAGAAGCCAATCCTGCGGGACACACACCGGTGCCGCTGGATGAAGTCCAGAGGTGTGAGCGCCGTGCAGTCCTAAGAGGAAGGCTCACCGGAAGTGACGATGAAGAAAGGGAAGTGCTCAGACTGGCTTCCCCTTACAGTGTACAGATGAATGCGTATCAAATACTTCACCATCGTTCTGCCAACATTTGAGGACTTCTTGGCTTTAATACTTTTCTATATGTGCTAAATACTTGCCTAAATAGCTCCCAAGTGGTGCAATGACCTCTGTATGTTTCTTCCTTCAAAGTCTTAATAAAAGTCATTTACCAGGGAAACACACAGGCATGTGCATGCACATGTGCGCGCGCACACACACACACACACACACACACACGCACGCGCACACAGAATTATACAATAGGCCATGGTGCTGGCATTATGTTAAGATGGGCTCCAAAGACGCATGTGGCTCTTGGAAAAAAAAAAAAAAAAATCCACTAAAATACTGCGAAAAATAACCCAGATGTGGTGGAGCATGCTTGTAATACCAGAACAATAGGAAGCTGAGGCAGGAACATCACAAATTTGAATCTCAGGACTTAAGCAGTTTAGAAAGACATGGGCTCTGGAGTTGGCCAAATAGCTCAGTGGACTACAGCGCCTGCTTAGGCAGAGTAAGGAGTTGAACCACCGCCTCCCTGCCCCCAGGGAGTGCTGAGACAGCAATTCAGATTGGGTGTTGTGGCCCACACCTGTAATCCCAGCACTTGGGAGCTGAAAATAGGAGTATCACTAGGAGTCCGATCTATGTAGTGAGATACGTGAAAGAAAAAAGACACAGGTTCAAACTTTTAAAAATGTATTTTAATATTATTTAAAATACTATAATTATATGATTACTATAATACCATTAAATATAGCTATAAATCCCAAAGGCTGGGGATATAGCTGAGTGGTAAAATATGCCAGGGTCTGATCCCAGATACCAGGGGGAAGAAAAAGACTGCTAAGATCTATTACCAACGTCTACAATGAACAAGGCAATGGCACGAAGGGTTAGCTAAACAGACCGCTGTGCGGGTTGGCAGGGCCTGCCCCGGGCAAGGCACAGGGGTGGTGGCCAGTTCTCTACAAGGAAGTTGAGTGAACACACCCAGGCCCCTGCTCTGAGATCTCTACCATCGGCACACGACACCTTCCTTATGCACAACCTCACACTTCAGATGCCCGCCTTCCCAAACCCTTCCTTCTGTTTTCGCCTTCTTGCTGCAGAACAATTGGAACAGCTGATCTCAGAAGTGCCTGGCTTTTATCTCTACACGAAGAACTAGTGAGCTTTCAGATCACAAACCCTATGCTTGTGCACTGCTTTGCAATTTATCCCACAGAATCAATTTCTTGGTTCAGAGGAGCTGCTTTCTTTAAATAGCAGTAGTTCAGTGCTACTTCTGAAACCTTATTCATCACTTTTCCAACAATAAAACCATATGGAACTGAATGATGAGGGAAATGGGTATTAAAGGGCCGCAGGACAGGACAGCAAGTATCCTAACACTTAGTGTTACTGCGAAATGTTCAGCAAGTTAGAACGAAGGTTATAACCTTAACAGAAGGTTAACAAGGGAGGGAGGACACTATGAAGAGGGCAAAGCCATGCACTATGAAACTAGGTCTTGAGGGCCAGGGACAGAGCTCCGTGGCACAAGTGCCTGCCTGGCAAGTGTAAGTTCAAACCCTAGTCCCGCAAAGAAAAAAAAAGAAAGAAACTAGGTCTTTAGCAGAGCACAGTAGCACACACCAGTAATCCCAGGACCCTGGGAGACTGAGATAAGAGGATCACAAGTTCGAATCCAGCCTATGCAGTTTAGTAACACAGTGAGACCTTGCCTCAAAAATAAAACATAAAGGATTAGGGATATAGCTCAGTGCAAAGACCTTGGGCTCAATGTCCATTATGGCAATAAATCAATTAATTACTAAAGGCTTTGATGCCAGGTGTAGTGGTGCAGGCCCACAACCCCAGGCTGAGGCAGGAGGATCACCCCTGAAGTTCAAGGGCAGCGTGGGCCCCATTAGTGGATTCAAGGTCAGCCTGCACTACGTAGTGAGACCCTCTCAAAACAAAACTAAATTAAAATAAGGCTTTGTTGGCCTGAAAGCTGCAGGCTCCCCACACAAACTCATCCTGTTGCTGCCACCAGTTCTCCTGGTGACGAAGAAGAGAAGGCCCCCAAGGACTCCTCTCATGAGCTCAGGAGCCCAGGAGCCGAGGAGCCCAGCATCGAGCCCCTGGAGGCCCAGGTCAAGCCCCAGAGGAGCTCACAGCCCTCAGACTCTCGCCCCCAGCTCCCACCCTGCTGAGAACACATCCAGCTTGATAACAAGGGGCTGGCTGCGGATGGAGGTCCCAGTGCCCTGATACTTCCACGCAGCTGTGGTGTAGAAGCCACCGCCTGCCCTGAAAGGGAGCTCACTCCCCTGGGAACCAAGCTGTGCCCACAGGGAGCCCTGGAGGTAAGGGTGACGGGCAGAGACCAGAGCACCGCCTCCTCCACCTCCAGCCTCTGCCCTGTGTGCTGCAGCTCTTCTGCAGCCTCCACGTTGCTATGACAGTGACGTCCTTCATCGATCCCAATTTACAGATGACATTACGGAGGCCCTCAGAGGTGAAACCCCAAGGGATGTGGAAGAGAGCCTAGATCTTCTTGTCACTGAAGTCCTAAGCCTGCTTCTGGCTGTGTGCCTGAATCTACCCAGTGTCACAGCCGGTCTAGGAGGCAAGCGCAGTCACGGACTCACCTCGGAGAAGAGAGACTGAGGCTGTCCCACAGCTGTGAGGCACGGTGCGTGGGAGGCGAGCCAAGCTTCTGTCACCAAGGAGCGCCCAGGACTTGCACCTGTGGGATCGCCTCCCAAGCCCTGACCTGCATGGCTGAAGGAGAAGGTAGGGTGTGGGACGGCATGGGGGGGGCCTGGGGGGGGGGCACAGGCACAGGGGGCTCGCACAGGAGGCAGAGCCAGGTTAACTCGGTCCCGGCCTCTCCTATCCCCTAGCACCAGGGTCTGCCATGATCACAGAGACCTCATCCCTCTGCCCAGAAGATCCTCAAGTAGGCCCAGGAGCCATCTTCTGCCCACTCCTTGCAGAAGGTGCAGCTCTGCCTTAGGGACTCGATTCACCATGCTGTCGCTTCTCTGGAAACTAAGAATTAAATGGCTGCTATTCATGAAAACTCAGTTTGTTCTTTTTTTTTTTTTTTTTTTTTTTTTTTGGGGGGGGGGGGGGGGGGGTGGCAGGGGGATATGGCCTTGAACTCCCAGAGATCGGTCATTCTACTTCCAGCCTGCCAAGTGCTAGGATTACAACCATGTCTCACCAATCCCACTCTTCTATTGTTATGTTCTGTGTGTGTGTGTGTGTGTGTGTGTGTGTGTGGTACCAGGGATCAAACTTGGGACCTTGTGCTTGTCAGGCAGGTGCTTATGCCCCTGAGCTATATATCCCCAGCCCTTTATTCTCATGTTCTTGGACCCAACACATATTTCCTTACTGCCTGAGTGCCAGATTCTATATGGGATATAAAGTATGCTTTTTTATTCTTTTATATTGGGAGTTGAACTGAGGGCCTTTGCACTAAGCTATATACCCAGCCCTTTTTTTAATTTTAGTTTTTATTTGGACAGTAGCCTTTGCTCAATTGCCTAGACTGGGCTTGAGCTCATGAGTGCTGGGATCACAAGCATATGCCGTCATGCCTGATATGAATATATTCTTTTTTTAAAAACTATATTTACTGCTGGGCATAGTGGCACAGGCCTGTAATCCCAGCACTTGGCAGGCTGAGGCAGGAGGACCAATGTGAGTTCGAGACTGGCCTGGGCTACAAAAGTGAGCTCAAGGCCAGCCTGAACTGCATAGCAAGACCCTGTCTCAAAAAGACAAAAACAAAACAAAACAAAAACTTTATTTATTTATTTATTTATTTATTTCTATTATGGCCAGCTCAGCCTGCCCTGGGGGTGGGGCTGGCACAGCATATGGTGCTGGAATTGAACTGTGGTCCCTGTGGTTGCCTTAAGCAGGTACTTTAGACCACTGAGCTATCTCACCGGCCCAGTGACACAAAGATATTCTTCTTTCTTCTTTCTTTTTTTTTTTTGGCACAAAGATATTCTTAAATAAATTAAGTTGGCTCTAAAATGCTCCACAAGAGTAGGTGACATTATTACAACAAAAATGGGTATGTATCTATAGGCCAAACACTGAAGATCTTATTTAAGAGAGGATGAAGGAAAAAACAAAACAAAACAGACTGGCTTTTGGGGGCTCAAACTAGGCTATAGGAGTGGGAGCCTTTTCTTTTTTAAAATGACAAGTTAAATAAAAATAATAGAAATGGAGAACAGAGCAGGTACTCATCCTCCTCCCGCACACTTGTGAAAGTCGGTGCTGTTACCGGGCAGGATCAGGTGGCTTCCTTGTTCTGAAAGGGGAGAGGTCAGACCGCAGGCTTCCCTGGAACTCGCCTCTCGTTGCAGGACTCATACAAGATCGCTACAGGGATGGCGGCCTGCCCAGCAAGTGTGAAGTCATAAAAGAAACAAACTCTCCACTTAAAGGGAAATTCCAAATAATTTATAACCCCCGGCTCTCTGCACCAGGATGAAGTCTGGGGGGCAGAAGCCCTGACTCCACAGAGAAGTCCCAGGCTGCTTCTCCTCGCTATACTGAGCCGGCTGACAGCTAAAATTCACGCCTCCACAGTTGTACCTTCCAAGCCATGAGGACACGAGGAACCCTCCGACTACCCATCCCCACAGTCACCCAGAGCGGCCTGCAAGGACTCTCAGTCCATGAGGGGCCACCTCCCAGCATGCTGAGAGGACCAGGGGCCAAGGAACCCGAGGGACAGGGATGTCAGGGCAGGCAGAGAGGTCAGGAACTGGGAGTGAGGTGGCGCTCTGCGGTCACCTCCTCGCCTGTGAAATGCGGACCAGAACAGGGTTCAGCGCCTCCTCGAGCCCTGGGACAGCAGGCAGTGGAGCGTGTGGGGATGCCTAGGACGGCTCCTCTGCATGGACAGGGGCTGTATGGACTATTACTTTTTTTACTATTATTTTAGGTGTTTATTTTTATTAATATACTTTTCTTAGCCCATGTTTGCAGCACATAATGATTACATTTACTGGGCGGAGTCCGTACGTGTACAGAGCACATCTTCTTTCTCCGTTCCCTTTTCTTCCACCCCTCGGTTTCTCTCAACTCTTTCATCCCCTCCCATGCAAAAAAGCTCCATTTCCACTTTTTTCTTTGAATTTTTTTTAAATCCTTTCCACTTCCTTCCCTCCCCTCCTCCATCTCCATCATATTATTGTTACTATTATAATAATACAAATACACATTTGGAGCCCAACACCGCCTCCCTAGCACCAGAAAAGATTTGGTACCCTGCAGTTCGGGGCTGAGGCTTCTCAGAGCCGAATGCCCCAGAACCCAGCCCTCCACCCTGCGGCCCCGCCGAGCATTCCATCAGCTAATGACCCCAAGAGCCGGCCCAGGAGCCCCGGGATTAAGGCTGATAGAATCAAGATGTTCTCTGCTCCCCGAGCTGCTGAATGAACTGGCAGTTTGCTAACTAAAATCAGCAGGCCACCCCCGACTCCTCCAGCAGATTCCTGAGCAGTCTGCAGGGGCCAGGCTGGGCCTTGGCTGACAGAAAATTAAATGGGAGGCCAGTAAATTCGATGTGAAGCAGGAGGCACACAAGCCAAGTCCTCTGAGGTGAGTTCTTTTTCTAACAAAAGATAAGAGGGGGTTCGGTGTTGAAATGATCTTTAACCATCAAAGCGGTACAAGACAATACAATGCAGAGAATACAGCATGAATACCTCAAGCCAAGTACTTAAATAAACTTCCCATTGAAGGAAGAGAGGCTCAAGCTGCTGTGGAACCATGGGAAAGCTGTGTTTGTTCCAACACGGACAGGCATCACGTTTTTTTGTTTGTTTTTTGCAGAACCGGGGATTGAACTCAGGCCCTTGCACTTGCCAGGCAAGCGCTTATTCTACTGAGCTATCTCCCCAGCTCCATCATGTTGTACTCTGTAGGGGACAAGGGCAATCTGCAGAGAAGCACGGGTCCTACAGTGCCTCTCTGGGACAGGCACAGCTCCAGAGCTTTCTCAACCCTGGGCAGGAGAGGGGTTTTCATTTGTTACCTGCTTCTGTACAGTTTGGATTCTTACCTTGTAAGATATACTTATTCCTTTTATTTTAAAGGCTAACACCTACTACCCCCTAAATAGTATGCGTGCTAAAGAGCTACTCGGTCTAACAAAATTGCCAGTCGGCATCTATGAGCACTAATGTGGCCGAGTCAGCAGACTCCACAATGATGAAAGCAACCTGTTGGGCAAGTTTGCGCTTGAGTAAAGGGGCTGGGGGTGCGACATAATGGGTTCATCTACGTACAGGAGCTTGCAGGAGAGGGAAGAAGCAGCTCTCCAACTGTGCCACGCAGGAGGGAGTGGCCCCTTGCCCGCCCTGCACACCCTGGAACTTTCACTGCGTGATTTTCCCTATCCATAAATGAACACCCAGCGGCGGTGCAGCTTTCCCCGAGTTGTCTTGGAGAGTCTTTGCTCAGCAATCCCAGGGCTCAGGCCATTCCTGGACAAACAGACTCAGGCCTCAGGAGATGACCTTTGCCCGGTCCAAACCGCTGCCTGGGGAACGGAAGCCGACAAGGACTGCATCCTAAGCCGAGTGCCAGCTGGATGCCTTCAGGCTGTTTTTCAAGCCAGTGACAAGTAGTCACCCACATTCCTAGCCCCTCTAAACCCCATGAGACAGAGGCCCAGCCTCAATTTTCACCACTGCCAGAGTATCTTTGTTAGCTACAGTTTCTAGGTTTACAAATTTTTCGATGTGTGTGTGTGTGTGTGTGTGTCTTTTTAAGACAGGGTCTTAACTGCTATGTAGTTCAGGGTGGCCTTGAGCTCACTTTGTATCCCAGGCTGGTCTTTTTTTGTGTGTGTGGGACCGGGGTTCGAATGCACGACCCTGCACTTGCCAGGCAGGCACTTTTGCCCCGGAGCTCTCCCCAGCCCCTCCAGGCTGGTCTTGAAGTCGCAGTGGTTCTTCATCCTGAGCCTCCTGAGTGCTGGGATTACAGACATGCGCCATCATGCCCAACAAGGCTTATAAAAACTAAAGAAGTCAATTAAACCCAAAGTCACAGCTCATTAGCAGTGTGGCAGGGATTTGAACTCAGGCCATCAGCTGCAGGATGTGCTGCTGACCCTCCTGCTGCCCTGGAGTCTAGACCAGCCGCACAAGGGAAGAGACCCACGCACGGCATGATGGCATCACAAATGCTTCAAAAGCCAAGGAGGGGGAAAAATGCTGAGGGTCACGGGTTACATCCTCCTCCTAAAAGAGATTTATTGCTGTGCCCCTGAACTCTGTCCCATGATGAACGGCCACGGCAGGAAGATAAACAGCTAAACACACGGCAGCTCAGCCCGGCTGCTCAGCGCAGAACGCGTTCTCACATTCCTCAGGCGCGCTGTCCAGCTGCAGGGCAGGCGAGGGCCACGCCACCTCAGCACCAGCCGCTCCCAGGCCAAGGAGCCAGGCGCTCCGTGTAGCTACACCGGCTCCTGGCCAGCTGTCCTTCAGCTTGGAGTTCACAGCTCAGGAACCCCGGCCCCAACGCAGCTCTGAGGGGCATCTGTCCAGCGACTCCAGGCCACACAGAAAACTGGGCCTGCGCTCTGGCCACACGGGCCACGTGGGCCACATATCCACTACAGCTTTCCTTAAACCAAGTCATTTTTTTTTCTCTTTTCACGTCTTAAGCAATTATGCCTGTGATGCCATAGCTTTGACATGTAGCTGCCTTACTCAGACCACATGAAAATACCTCTTACAAATTCTAAATGTCACTTTTGGGTGACGCTGACTGTCACCAGAGTACTCTGTCTTCGAGAAGGCTGTGCTACTGGTTTTCCCAGACCGGAGGAAAAGTACCTGCAGACACACTAGGCTGTTTCATAAGAGCCTCTCTACACTGCCCATTGGTGGCCCTGAACCCCAGGCCATGTGGCCTTCCTGCCTCTGCCAGGCTTGTATGTTGAACAATTTTTAAATTGTGGCAGGACCTCTAGAGCCTTTAATACACAAGGGCACACTGACAATGCCACGGAAAGACTAGGTGCCCCAACTTTCGAAGTATTACTGGTCTGGCAAAATCTTCAAAATTCTATTTCAAAGGTTAATATTCTGCAAAATGTACTTTGGAGGATTCTGCCTTGAACTGCTGTTCAGATCCTTCAAGAACACCTCTCACAAATACTCCCAAAATCTGGGAGATCACCTTTCCTAAGGCTGCTAAGTACAGCGGCACGGAGAGACACAGGAAACCAGCCGCTAGAATTTTCCTTCTCTAACCTACAGCTGTTTCTATGGCAGTGATTAAGAAATCAGAACCCTGCTTGAATCAACAAGTTTTGTACATAAATGACAGAAAAAGCAGGCACTGTTGCTAATTAAGGGTAATAAAAGCGAAGGCTTCTGCACACAACCAACCCCCTTACCACAACGTTGACGAAACCCTGGTGATAACGAGCCACCAACTCAAGAACCCACTCCAGAAACATCGGACCGTACTGCCCCAGCGCAAACAGCAATTCTTAAAGCAACAGGTAATAAATTCTTAAAGGAATTCAGACCCAAACCAGCCTCTCCATTCCTAGCCTGCTTTAACGCTTTTAATGTCATAATCTTCCACCCCGGTCAACATACCACCAAGTGGCAAGAGGCAGAGGTGGAACCGAGTAATTTGAACCCCTGTTTAAACAGGTAGGAGAGGGCATCATTCTGATGTAAGCTCCTGGAATACCAAATTAGGTGACCAGGAGAAAGTTCCAGAACCTTCCCCGTAGGGTCATTTAACTCTAAATTCCTATGCAGGGGAAGGAAGAGAACTTACTAGTAAAAGTTAGGATGAACTGAGAAGGCATGGTGGTACATATCTGTAATTTCAGCATTTGGGAGACTGAGGCATGTAAGTTTGAGGCCAGCCTGAACTACATAGCCAGGCCCTGTCTCAAAATAAAATAATAATAATAACAACAACAATAATTATTATTATTAATAATAAATAAAATAAAAAAGGAATTATTTATTTAATAACTGAAACACATTCAAGTTAATAATCCTGATGTTCTTTAAGGATGAAATACAAGAGAAACAATACTGGCAATGAATCTCGTAACTCGAGTAGCGATGCAATCTGTTTTTTACACTTCTACGAGGTGTTGGATCCCAACCTAAGGTGTGGTCAGCTGTGTCACAGTGACAGGGCCCAGGTTGGCTGTAGCACAGCTGGAATTCTAGTATCTACTATGCTCCCTGCTACACAATAGAAACATAAAAAGGAACATGGGGGAGGAGCAAAGAAAACACCACCACCGGCTGCCCAATCAACAGCCACCCCCAATCAACCAACCAATTACACACAGCCTGACTTAACAACCATCAACTAGTGAGCATCCACCCACCAGCAAGCCAACCAAACCACAATCACAGCCATCCACCCACCCAGTGACCAACACTGACCACCAGAACACTGGCCGCCCAATCACCCCCACCATGCTAGCCGCTAAGCCCCACATGGACTCAATCCCCAGTAGTCTCTCTGCCCGCCTCCTGTTGGGCCCCAGAGCTCCAGGATCTTTTATCAGCCACAGCAGCAAAGTCTCCCAGAGCACCCGTAATGACAGCAGGGCCAGCCCCCACCCTAGACCTCTCAGATCTCTGGGTCCTCACAGCCAGGCACTCTCTCAGGGACCTATAAAACATCCCAAAGCTGGGTGTGGTGGCACACGCCTGTAATCCCAGCACTTGGGAGGCTGAGACAGGAGGATCAATGTGAGTTCGAGACCAGCCTGGGCTATAAAAGTGAGCTCAGGGCCAGCCTGAACTGCAGAGTGAGACCTTGCCTCAAAAAATAAAAAAATAAAAAATAAAAATAAATTGAAATAAAATAAAACATCCCGAAGGACAGGCATGGTAGCACACACCTATAATCTCAGCACTTGGGAGGCTGAGGCAGAAGGATCCACAGGCGTTTGAGGCCAGCCTGGGCTCCATGGTGAAATCAAGGCCAGCTGAATTGCACAGTGAAATCCCCTCTCAATCAATTGATCAACCAATCAATCAATCAACCACCCTGAATGCAGACTGCTAGAAGATGACAGGTCAAGGTACAAAACTAAGACAACTGAGAGAAACAGAACTAATAAATCTTTAAATATCTGCAAACTGTTGGCTTTTCTAATATTCACAGAAATGTATTACTTTTGAAAATAGTTATAGGTTTGTATTTTTATATCAAGAATTTCTAAGTACACATTACGATTGTTAAGCAATCATAATCAACTGTAAATTAAGTTAATCATAGCAGGATAATACAATATAAAACACAGTCAGTGTGAATTAGGCCGCCACAGAGGTGGTGGTACACCAGGAGGCTGAGGCAGGACTGCTGTGAGGTCAAGGCCTGCCTGCACTACACAGTGAGAGCCCATCTTAAAAAAAAAAAAAAAAAGCCACAGGACACAGGTATATCAGTAGCACCTGTGGTCTTGTCACCAATGAAACCATATTCATTACCATCACAGCACAGTGCTGGGGACAACTTGAAATATCTTTTATGTCATTATACATTAAAACTATGATAACGATTAGAATCACTACTTAATCTTTGTATTAAACATTTAATACAGGTGTACACTTATTACTATATTCCATGCTGGGAATATAGTTCAGTGGCACAAGGTCCTAAGTTTTATTTTCAGCACCAAAAAAAAAAAAAAAAAAAATCCAACATTTTATTTCTCATAACTGCATTTCAGTATAATTGGCTTCCTTTATAACACTACCTATCACCAGCAAGACAGCTCAGTGGCGTACATGCCTGCTTGACAAGAGCAAGGGTGATCCCTGGTACCACTAAATAAATAAATAAATAAGCCTTATTAAAAATAGTAATGATGGCTGGGCGTGGTGATGCAAGCCTGTAATCCCAGCACTTGGGAGGCTGAGGCAGGAGGATCAATGCAAGTTCAAGACCAGCCTGGGCTACAAAAGTGAGCTCAAGGTTAGTCTGAACTGCATAGTAAGACCCTGTCTCAAAAAGACAAAAAAAAAAAAAAAGTAATGATGGGGCCAGCAAGCTTAGGCTACTGCAGGGACAGCAGTTCAATTCCCACCACCACCCCTAGGGCAAGCTGAACCAGCCATAAAGAAATAAACAAACAA
>PVKN010016354.1:0-17972 GCA_004027915.1 Capromys pilorides
GCTTCTCTCAGCCACAGATTTTGCTTCATATGTCACCCAGAGGTAGAAGCACCTGAAGTTTCCTCATCTTTAAGTCCTAGTTGCACCCGAGTGAGCCCGTCTTTTGCCTGTTCTCTGTGTCCCTGTCTTAGAAAGCTGACCTGACCATGCCAGTCCAGTGTGGTACACTGATCCCATCTGTGTCTCACCTTTCCAACAACTTTACTCCTGCAGTGGTCGCTTTCTTGCACTTACCAGCTTGCCCCTCTGCCATGGTAGACATCTTCTAATGGAGCTCATCTTAAAAAGGAACAGCAAGTTCTCTTGACCAACAGTATCTCAACTGGTCAGGTCAGCATTGACAGCAACGGTCACGTGGCTCGCACGCCCCCTTGACAGGGGCAGTCAGAATTCATCACCTGAGGTTTTCCTCCCGAGGACCCTGAACTTTGAACCACAAAAACATCAGGCAAATCCAGACTCAAAATACCTGACCAGTTTGTGTGAAAACCATTGAGGTCATCAAGAACACCAAAAGCCTAAGAGAAGCCGAGAAAGACAGGATGGCTGAAGTACTGTGGTCTCCTGGATAGGATTTGGCCACAGGAAAAATGAAGAGGGAAGGAAAGAAAGGAGGCAAAGGAAGAAATTAGGTTAAAACTAAAGAAAACTGAGTATAGAATTTAGATAATGCCCAGTCGTTGGCTCATTTATTGTGACATGCGTATCACCTGCTAATCATGGTGGGACCTGGGTGCAGGGAACTCTATAATATTCTTATAAGCTACAACTAGCCTCAGAAGAGTTTATTAAGTATTAAAAGCCTAGGCCCACCAATTCCCCTGACCCGTGTCTTCCTCTAGCTTCTTTCATTTTGCTGCCGTCGTCTTTGACAAGGAAACTTCCTGAAAGGATTATGTGTCTCCCTGAAGCCGACTCGTGTCTCGGTCCACGGTCAGCCTGCGCGCCTCGGCTCCCCACCCAGGCTGCTGCTGTGTAGCAAGGATGCCTTCGGATTAACACACCCCAGAGTCCGTGTTGCTCCCTATCTTTCCTTTCTGCTCAGTGTGTGGCCAGCTGACTCCTCCCTTCTCCCCGAATGCCTGTGCTCCTGGCCTCTGGGGCTCCACCTTCCTGGCTTCTTCCTGTACACTGCAGGCTCTTCTCTCTCCTAGATTTGCTGCTTTTTGCCCCCTGCTCCTGTAGGTGCACTTACATCTCGTGGATTTCCGTTCCGCTAACTTACCATGGCTTCCCCTTACATCTCGTGGATTTCCGTTCCACTAACTTACCATGGCTTCCCCGTTTGTAACTGTAGCCTTAGCCTTAATGTGGGTCTTGCCCACAGGACAGAATCCCTGGCATAGGGTTTAAAAGCACAGAGCTGGGATTTGAACTCATGGCTTTCTGACCTGGGGCTTGTGCAGTGGGCTGCTAGGCTGTCCTGCTGGCCTGCCTGCTCCCCGGGCCAGCTGCATTTGCTGCAACGGTGATTTTGTGCCCTGGTCCCTCTGGCACATATCTCCTGGACTGACCTCTTTCCTCACCTCTTGTTTCTTTCTGCCTTAGCTCCTGAGACCCAGGCTGACTCCCTGGCTATGTGTAAACCCTCCTAGGAGCCGGACTCCCCCGCTTAACACGGGGGGCTCATTTGTATTCATAAATAGTGGGTGCTGTATGAACTCGCTATTGGGCTCTTGGCCCAAGCATACATCTGGGGACAGTGAAGCCTCAGGTCTATTGTGGAGACTGTAGGAAGGCTTGGCCCAGGCCTGCTTCATCCACACCATCTCATACCGGTCTAAGCCACTCAAGGTGGCTCTGTCCTTTACTAGCCGGTAAGCAAGTCTCATTTTAGAGCACCGCAAGTGTGTGTGTGTGTGTGTGTGTGTGTATATATGTGTGTAGTATGTGTGACTGGGAGCATACCTCAAAATCCTTTTCTCCTAGGTGGGAGTGAGGATGACTGGACTTTAAGACTTTGGCAAGGCCACTGAGAGGCCGAGCAGTTTCCATGCAGGCCCCAGCCTTCATAGGAAGCTTCTGAACTGGCAGGAGTGACAGCTGGACTGTGGCCATTTTAGGAGACCTGCAAGTGTCCTGAGGGAGGTAACCAGGCCACGCTGGAGACAGGCTGGGGCTGGGGTAGGCGCTCCCTGACAACCAGGCCGCCCCCTGTGGGAGAACCATTCTCTGTCTGTGAACTCACCTCTGTCCGCAGGATGCTGGCCTCAGTCCTGCCACCTACTCACCACATGGCCACAGGCAAGCTACTGTCTCCCTGGGCCTGTCTCCTCTCTAACATGGAAAGTTGTGGTGTTGGCCGTGTGTTTCTCAGCCTCTGATAGGCCCAGAATCGGCCTGGAATTCTACTTTCGGGTGAGAGCCAGGTCTCGTGGGTGCTAGGTCACCCTCGTCTCCAGACGCACTTGACCACTCTTAAGTCAGGCTTCCCAGGAAAAGTTCTTCATCTCAAAAAGAGTAGGACAGATGGGTCTAAGAGAGGAAAGCTAGAGCTGGCCAGATCTTGCATACTGTACAAGAAGTCTGTGAGTCTGTGTTGTAGCTTTAGAAAAACCAGAGTTAACATGCCTCAGAGATCACACAGGGAGAAGATTGGTTCATCCTGCATGGGTCTGAGGGGGCCCTCCATATCCAGACACAGATCTGAGTCTCCTTCCCATAGAGATTTCTCTAGGCAGCCACCAGCTAGGGCGGCACAGAGGTGCCACATGCCATGGGGTATGTCTGCTGAAGAACATGTCTGGAGTCTGGAGGAGGCCAGAGCTTAGGAGCTGTTAGTTCTGTGCAGGGGCCCAGGCTCTCCACCCCCAGCCCTGCAGACCACACCTACTCCTAAGCCACCTGCATTTAAAAAACAAGTGAGGTGTGTTTAATCCAGAATCATGGCTGGATTTCTTGAAAGGGACAAAGGTGAGGCTTGTGGGGGTCCTATGTCTGGCGCTGAGGACTTGAAGGGGGCCACGTGTATCTCATCCATCAGGAACGATGAGTTGACTGTGTTTCTCTTTGCTGACCTTGGAAGCAAAAGCTTGACCTGTGCTCCTGTCCCTAGAAACCATAGGGCGCAGTCATTTTACTTTAGGATGTCATTAAAGACCCTGTATATTTACTGAAATTTCAGGGCCTGGGATAACACCCTTCTGGGCTTGAGTCCTGCAAGTGCCCATGCTCTGGGGCAGCTCTGCTCTTGGAGACAGGCTGAGTTGTGTCAGCTGCAGAAGAGAAGAACGGGTGATGGTTTCAGAGAGCCCCAGATGGGGGGCAGAAGTGGGAGCCCAGCGGAGCCCAGAAAATGCAACCTGAAGATCCAGGCACCAGGACAGGGGAGAGAAGAAAGAAGCATAGAAACCAGGAGGAGGTCTAAATGCTACTGCAATGGAGACAAGGGTTCTCTGAGAGGGAAAAAGCACCAGCTGGGGTTGGATTTAAGGTGCGTTCCTCTTAGAAATGACTGTGCACAGCACTCAGAATCAGTTTTCATTTTATCTGGAAAATGAAGGCTCGTGGCACTGCTTGGGTGCCAGTGAGCTAAGGAGGGCGAGGGCCAGTGCTGGGCTTTGGTGGCCCTCTGTCTGGGGCTGAGGTTGTCTTTGCTCTCCTCACCCATGTTCTATCAGGGAAGGCCTGGCTCAAGTCCGGCCGCCTCCACAAAACTTAAGTCCCTTCTGAACGCAAGTGCAGGCTGCACTTTCCCTTGGGAGCCTGCACTCCTCACACAGCCAGCGTGGGCCCGAATAGCTCGGCTCACACGCTGCCTTGTGCAGCTTTCTGAAGGCAGAGACCATAGCTGCTCCCCTTGGGCTCCCCAACAAGATCCTGAAAAGGTTGCGGAGGCAGAGCGGAAAACACCTGTAGAAATATGGCTGCCAAGTATCCACAGTGCCCTTCCCTTCCTTCTCCTGGGGTCCCGTCAGCCGGCCTGGCGCGCTCACCAGGGTCAGCGCCAATGTCCGTGCTCTTGAAGCTATTTAAGGAATACTTCACTTTCCATCGGTACAGCCCATGGCAGCGTCACAGGCAATAAGAACCACCAGCCATGATAGGATCAGAATACTTTAATAAGATATCAGTGTCAAAATACATTTCCTTATAAAGTTAAGCTCCCATACAGTTACAATGTCAGTAGGAATTCAACAATACAATAATGTTCATGAAGTTGTTATGTTGACAGGTAAGGTTAATATGAAGCTTGGAATAATTTTTAGAGTGTTTTAGTCAAACTGAAAGGGTAAAAATGCCCTGGATGCTGAGGCAACACACACACAGGAAATCAAACACCAGCGGTCAGGTGTCAGTAACCCTTCAAGTTCTGCCCCTGCGTGGTGGGACCTGCTGTGCTGCCCAGGTGAACTTTCGGCAGCACAGTGATTACGTAATATTTTCTGATAGAATTTAGATTTCTTCTCAAAGTTAATTTTTGGTTTTGGCAATCGGTCCCTCTTGGCTTACTAAATTCTTAGCTTGATGAGCTTTATGGGTGTCTAGAAGCTTCTTACTATACCCATGACAGAGAAGTTCCACATTGGTTGGTATATTTAAAAACCCAAAGGTGTCATCCTTCTACCCAGTGAATTACAAAGTGCTCCAGGAGCACTATTTTCAGTGCTTCCTACCTAAACATGTCACTTCATGTGACAGACATCTCAGAGAACCTGAGGTAAGGCCCCTCCCGGGAGGGCTGCCTGCTCACTGCCTGAGGACAGGGGCACTGCACCATGGCCCTGTAGGGCTGAGAGAGGGACAGTGGCCCTCCCTCTGGCGCCTTCTACCTGGGTCACTCCAAGGTCATGCGCTAGGAGGTCGTGGACCAGGCCATTTCTGAAGCCTCCCTGGCTTTCACGGATTCCCATCCAAACTGTTTCATGGTAGTCCTGGAAATATCCAGACGCGCCGTGTGAGGGCCCGAGACAGTCACGTAGCTCAGTGCACTTGAAGGGCTAGCAACACAACCTGAAGAGAAGCTAAAGCGTTCCTCTCCCCCAGCCCGCCTCCCCACCCCCAACTGACGCGGCAGCCGAGCCCCTGCACACAGCCATACCTCACAGACAGAGGACACAGGAGAAGACAGCTGTGACACTGCCTTGCAGGCTGGCTGTCACGCCTACAGCGAATCACAAAAGCAGAAAGCCCGCAGCAAGGGTGCGAGTGTGAGCAGCGTTAGTGCAGACCGTGGGAGTCCTGTGCGATCCCTCAGCGCCGGTGACGCCGCGGGAGAGAAACCAACAGCTTCGGAAAGAGCTTAAAGTGATTCTGTGAGCAGGATTCCATTTCTAAGTTTTTAGATATTACAAAGTACCCATATATATGATAAACACTTAACCCAGATATAAATTTTCCTTTAAAAAACTCAGTTATGCTTCTGAATAATAATAAAAAAAAAATCCACCCAATGGGGGGGCACCAAGCGGTTCAGGGAAAGCCACACTGCGTGGCTGTCGCAGGTAACCGTGGACGCTGGAGTTCACCTTTCACATTGCCTTTTCCCCATAAGTCATATCAAAATTAGAGCCAAGAGTCAGCTTGTACAACAACAAAAATTGAAATTTACAATATGGTGATAAATTTTAAAAAAGCAAACGAGAAAAATCTTTGAAAGAGAAAAAGCCACAAACCACATTTAGAAAGCAAAATCCTTTAGTTTTTCTTTGGCAACAACGATAACAAAAAAATCTTAGTTAAACCAAGCCAAAGCTTTCCTACTGGAGAGCAAACACATCCCAGGCTTGTTAGTACGGATGGTGTGGATGTGAGAGACGGAAAACTCTGGGTAATATAAATTAGAAGTCATTGAAGGTGGGGAGGAGGATCTTATAAAACTTAAGAACGTTTTCAACTGACAGCAAAACATAGCAGGTGAAACAACTGTGTATTTTAAAAATAAGGACGATTAAGTAAGCATCTCAGAAAAAGGCCACTGCTTGGTGACCTAGGCACGTTGGCCAGGTAAGTCGTCTCGTAAGAAGTTTGCTGGTGTTAGAAATACCTAGTTGCAAAAACAGATCTAGAGTGAAGCTGGCAGGACAGTGTCGGCAGGGGTGCGGCCGGCACAAAGCCCTGGCTCAGGTGGCCTGATCCAGGGCTCGGAGCAGGTCCCCTCCCTGCAGGAGCGTGGAGCTCCCCGGCACGGGGACGTTCACCTCACAGTCGTATCTTGTCAGTTCGGGCAGCAGGTAGGGCTCAAAGGAAGGCCCGAGCAGCCGGCTTGCTATGCCTGGAAGAAAAGGGCTGGACTCACACGCTGGCAGAAGGCCGCAGGAGGAAAGAGGCAGCACTGTTTCCAGGTTAGTGGGGTTGGGTGGGGCAGCCCTGATTTCACGGGGCTTCTCCACCACGGCCCTCCCATGACCTATTTATTCCCCAATTTGGGCCGAGCAGAGAATGCATCCGCTTCCATCCCTGTCAGCCTTGCTGAGGAAGGGGAACAAATGCCGGGTGGAGGTCTCCTGGTGAGGCCCTCGTGTGACTGCCCAGCCTCAGGAAAGTGGCTCCAGGACAAGCCTGGCAAGGCCTGGGGTCGCGGGTCCCCTACCCTTGTATGGAAGAGAGGGAATTAGGAACACGCTGGCACCTAGCATACATGTGTGCATGCCTGCATGCCTGCACATCACACACGCACGCACACGGGCTCTCCTCCAAGCTGCAAGGCCCTGAAGACCTTGCGCCAGTCCCCGTGTGCTGCACAGCATCCGGCACACTGCTGCTCAGGGGGCTGCTTTCCCAGCCTGGTCCACAGGGCCCCATCTTCACCATCTTCACTGGTCTTTCCTGCCTGCCCTCCTTCCCCCCTGGCCTGAGCTTCTGCAGACGGATGCCAGCATGGCGTCAGCAGGTACTCGCTGAAGCACCCACCTTGGTCTCTCACCATCAGAAATGAAACGCATTGAAAAGATGAGATGGGAGACAACGTGTGGAGTTCAAAAGGAAGAACACCGCAGGCCACGGCTGGCTAGACAGACGCAGGCCCGTCACTCAGTTGGATTCACGGGGGCATGAAAATCTCCCAGTCACTGGCGAGCTCCCTCTAAAGCACTCAGGGCCATGGCCCGCCACCTCACGGTGGCTGTCTCTAGGTCCTTGCCTACCTCCCCTTCACACCTGGTATTCTCTTCCACAGTCCCCCTGCATGTCATAGCCTCTGGTCCCATGCCCCCCTGGCTGTCCCTTTTCTTCTAAAGATGTGCTCCCAGCAGTCCCCTGCCTGCAGTTCACCCAGTAGTGTGGGGCTCGGAGGCTGCAGTGCTCCTGGGTTTCTCCAGCCAGAGTCTTCGTTGGGTATTTTAACACTTCTAGCCATGTTTGGTCCCTGGGAGGTGCTGAGTTGAGAGCTGAGCCCTGGACAGGGCCCTTTGCAGCCTATTGCCCCGTACTGCCCTTTGCCTGGCTGCAACCCTGGGAAGCCCAGCATCTAGCACTTAGTATAGCACCAGGGGACAGCAGGGACTCTGTGAAGACACATGGCTTGCGTTCTGAAGCTTTCGCAAATACCGACCTATGCTCTGTGAGGCTGTCTGTCTCCAGTACCCGATAAGCCCAGCCCCTTACCTTGGCAGCCCCGGGATGTGGGAGCACCCACCTGAGGCCTTGTGAGTGGGCGGCAGGCTGTAGTCTTGGTAGGGGGCAGCATAACACTGGGGAGAGAACCCACTCTTGGCATTCTCCCCTGGGCTTACAGCAGATGGTGGCTGCCGGGCCGGCAGGTGTCGTAGCGGTTGGCCTAGGCCCCGCAGAGGGTTTTTGTTGAATTCGTCTGAAATATCAAGGTTGGAGAGTTAGAGGTCGTTGTCTGACAGAGAGGAAAGATGTTAGAACACAGAGGGTTCTGCCAGCCCATCCTAATAGGCTCAGGGCAGGAGCTAGGCGGGTCCCTAGTACTAGGCCCTCCACAGAACCTGGGCCACCCACCTGGGGGGACATGGAGATTTCTCAAGGACTTGTCAGGCACTAGCGGGCCGGTTCCTCCCTGGAGGCGCTTCATGCGTTTCCACAGCAAGTGTGATGTGCTGCTGCCTGGAGGATCCCCCTGCATGGGAGAAGGGCAGGTGTGAGGAGAGGGCTGCCAGGGCCACCCTTGGGTCCATCTCGGCAAGGGGTGACCACCACACTGTCAGCTCACCCCACTGGAGTCCTGGAAGGCTCGCTCCTCATACTCCAGCTGTCGCTTCAGCTTCAGCTTGTTGGACAGGGCTACCATGGCTGGACTCATCACGTCTGGGCCTCGAGGCCCACAGCCCTTTGCAGACCTGCCAAGCCCAAGAGAGTGGTCCGTGAGGAAGCCTGGAGCTCACTGCCCTGCACCTTCACCGGGCCTGGAGGACAGAGTCTCTCGGGGATGAGGTTTGGGGAGCTTCCATTCCGCAGCCTGGATCAAAGCTCATCCTGCTCCAGGCCTCATGCCTCCTGAGGGAGCCCCTGAGCTGAGCTCTCAGAGTTTGAGGAGGGCTGGCTAGAGCTTGAGAAGCCTCCCTGGGGCCCCGACTGTCCCACCAGTGGGTGCCTCTCTGTCCTCCCTGGCAGTGCAGCCACGTATCTGTCACTAACCTCATTTTGAGCATGGAGAGGCGGGCCGAGGCAGCAGGGTGCCCCAACGGTGGCGTCCCCGAGGTCTCAGGGTGCGGATCACCAACAGGCCATGATGTGGGCCCGAACTGTAATGGCGGGTCTGGGGGCCACTGCGTGCTGGATCTGCCACCCATGGAGGAGAGAGGGGTGCTGGCCTGGCCATAGCGCGATGGTGAGGGCCCCTTGCTCCCGGCATCAAAGAAGATGGAGGACATGGGCCGGTGCTCTGGCTCGGTCTTCTCGCCCTCCAGCTGTTGCCGGTACTTGTCCAGGAGAAAAGGGCTGGGACAGGCCACGGGCACCAGTGGCTGGAAGATGCTCGACATGGCACTGAAGCAGGGCTGGGAGCTGGGCTGCAGGCTCTCGGGCAGGTGCGGCTCCTCGGGGCAGATAGGGCTCAGCTGGAAGTCCTCCCCATCCATGGGGATGTAGGGCGCCAGTGTCTCCAAGTCCAGCTCGTTGAAGTCCGTCTGAGGAAGGGTCAGGCAAGTGCAAGGAGCTCTGTGAGGGGTCACCTTCTGGCCCTGTCCCCCCACTTCTCTGAAGCACATATCATGCCACCCCATGCTCAAATATCCCCACCACTGGCTCCCTCTGGCCAGCTGTGGGTCAAGGGCTACTCCTTGCATGAGTTTATTCCTGCTTCATTTGCCACTGGTGTCACCTCAACACGCCCCTGCCCTGAGGGGATCAACCCTCTGCCCTTCCAGCCAGGTACACCCAGCACAGAGTCGGCTCTGCCTGCTCTGCTGCAGCAGCTGCCCTCCTGTCTGGCTCAGGCTGTGTGCGCACTGTGACACCTGGGGACAGAGGACATCTTGTCCTTGTGTCTCTCATGTGGCCGGGCACAGCCTAGACCCAGACGCTTAGGTATACTGTTGGCTCCCAGTGGCAGAGGAGCTTCTGCCCCCATCAGCAGGTGCCCAGGCGCCACCTCTCATTTCCAGCGTCCCCAAGGGCATCACACACAGGGAGTCCTCCCAAACAGAGACATGAAACAGTTTCCACCTCCAGAGACTGAGCCCCGCGCTGAGGGCTCAGCTTGGCCCTGCCCACAGCTACAGGCCCTAGCATGGGCAGGTGGTTCCGATTAAGTGCTAAAAACTCCTCTAGGAGTCCTAAGGGACATGGAAAACAGTGACAAGTTTTGTGGAACCACTGGTCTTTGTGCCAGGTAGGATGAAGATACAAGGTGGAAACAGATGCGTAAGCCACACCAGGACACCTAGGGGCACACGGATCCTCCCTGGGTTTTATAACACCACTCTGCCAGCTATCTAGCTCTTCCATTTGTGACATTTGTGCAAGAATATGCGGCCTTATGTAGCGAACACATTCCTGAGCTCTATATAAATGAGTAAGGTCAGAGGTTATCTTAAATGCATTTCGAGTAAAATGAATTTTTAAATTGTAAGATGACTATGTGAAGAAAGTAACTGGTTTCTTTGCTGACTGTTCTTTGGCACCGGTGATCGAACTCGAGATGGTGTGTTTGCCAGACAGGCACTTATGCCACTGAGCTATCTCGCCAGCCCCCTGCCCCTACACTGTGAAAGGTCTTGAGGCTGGACACGCTTTTAGGCAGAGATCCCCCTTAAAGGTTCAGTACTGTAGCTGGGATTTGCAAAGTGAGCCCAGCAGAGGACAAACACTGAGTGTTAAACATGGTGGCTTTGACACAGGTCATACAGAGGTGGGCGTCAGAGAATGGGCCACTGGGCTGCCTGTCCTGGCACCCTGGGCCACTTGGGGGCCTCAGCCACACTTCCACAGGGGTCTTTGCCACACAGGTTTACAGGAGCGTTTTGCACTCTAGTCGGCGGCTCCGCTGCCTACCTGGGTGCTGCACTGGTCCTTTGCCTCCGTATCCATGGCAAAGAGCTTCTCGATCACTTCAATCTTCAGGTCATCCCCCAGTGAAGTGTAGTAGTCTTCAGGGCTGCTGGGCTGGGGGCCAGGAAGGAGAGGGGAACCCAGTCAAGACCAGGGCCGTCATCTCCCTCGGTCAGTGTGGAAGCAGAGACCCAACCCTGGCCCCACTCGGCTCCAGGCCACCAAGTGTCTGTGAAGGGGTGCTGTGTGAACGAGGTCACCTCATCAACTCTTGGAGCCCTAGTCTCCGCAGGGCAAGCAGGGCTCTGTGCGGGGACCAAGTGTGACGCCCGAGGGGCGAGCCACTGTGACACAGGTGCTGGGCAGATGCTGAAAGCCAGCGGTGGGCTGTGATCCCTGGCGGTGAGTGTCCCAGCTATGCCAGGGCCGGGAGGGGGTTGCAATGCAGTGCCCTTGCTGTGGCAGTGCTAGGAAGGCCCCGGGGCAGGGGGCACTCACCGTGGAACAGCCGCTGCTGCTCGTGGCACTAGGGGTGCTGCTCCCTGGGGCCGCCACCTGGGGCACGTTGAAGGCTGGCAGGCTTCCAGTCTCACTTTGCGTGGTATGGCTCCTCACCTCGGCAGCCCATGGCTGGCCTGGGGGCAGGATGGCCTTGCCAAAGGCTGAGGACTCCTTGAAGGTCTGGTTCCCTGTGGAGACAAGGGCCTGCCTGGTGAACACCCACAGTGCCCACGCTGGCCTAGAATGGTCCTGACGGCATGTCAGGAGCCCAGCTGTGAGGGCTGGCCCCTGTCGGGGGTGGGAGGGAAGGGGGTAGCGGGGGGGTGGGGTGCCATTCCTTGTATAGACTTCCCAGAGAGCAGGCCTGGAGCACAGAATTTTCAGGAGCTTCTCTTCCCACTAAATCAACCTGGCGTCCTTCAGCATTTCATGAGGACAGATCTGAGGTGGTGTGAGTCAGAGGCAGGGGTACATGGGGTTCTCCTGTGCCCAGCAGAGCCTGCTCAGGCCAGCTGGACAATGTGGGCATGGCCTGGGGCGACTCTGAATCAGGAGATGCTGCTATGGCAATGGTTACCCCAGCCCCACGAGGGTCACAGAGCCCCTTGCCTGAGAAGCACCCACCGAAATCCAGAGAGATGATGGCATCCCCGGGCGTGGGGGCCAGCTGGGCCAGCTCCTCTGGTTCCTCCTTCAGCTTGGTGAACAGGAAGTTGCTCTTCTCCGATGCCGCCATCTTGTCACTACTGTCAAAGATGCTGTTCATGGCCATCACGTGGGGCTTGAACAGGGATTCGGTCTGGTCCATGGAGAACACCACATCATTCTTCTCGATCTCACTAGGGGGACGAGAGAGAGAGCCATTCAGACCTTCTACACTTTCTAGCACAATTCTCTGGTTCCCTCAGACCTAGGGAAACCCTGACGGCCGAGCTTCTCAGGCTCAAGGATGGGCGAGGCTCCGTGTGATGGCCTTTCGTGAGGAACCACAACGTGGAAGTATGAGTTGTGGGGGCAGTGAGGAGAGGGGAAGCCCTGAGTTGGGGGGACGCTCCTGCCTGTACGTGGTTCTCCTGAGCCCTGATTTCCTCTGGTGTCCTCTCAGGTGTTGGAGAAGGGAGGTGTTACACCCACAGTTCTTCCTGTTTCCTCATCCAGAAGTTAAATGACTGCTGTGTCCCCGCCATGTCAGAGACATGGTCTAATGACAGATGGGAGGGGAGGGCTAAAACTTCCTAGGGACCCCACTCTTCCTAGGAGTCCCGTGGGAGGAGGTTCTCTAGTCCCCCTCCCGGACACCGGCTCCCATTCCTGGAGGCTGGGGTTCCCGGGCCTCTCCATACTGGGCCAGGCCTCTCCATACTGGGCAGGCCCCCGGCCCTCATTACTCACCTCAGGACGTAGTTGACGCACATGATGCACTGGGGCTGCAGGTTGCGAGGGTTGTAGATGACGGTCCCCTGCGTCTCCAGCCACACGTAGCCCCCGTGCTTGGCGAGCATCCGGTACTGGCTGCTCACCACCTGTCCCTTGGTGCACACTGGTGGGGGAGGGAGGGCCAAGGTCAGAGAGGTGGGGGAGGTCAGGCTGCACAAGTGGGAAGTGAGAGTGAGCTGGGGGGTCGGGGGAGCTAGGAGTTTGCCGTGCCAACCCTTCATTGAGATGGAGAAAACGGAAGTTGGGAGAGGTATGTGACTTGCGCAGGGGTGTCCAGGGAGGAGACACCCACTCCCTCTGCTGCTCTGCTCCGCTCCGGCCTGCCTCTAGCCCTAACCCCATCAGCTCATAGACCACCTCATCTAGTAGCAGCACATGCCTTGCTCACCTCACAAGCCTGGGGCAAGGAAGTCCTGCCCATCAAGCACCGCAGGAGGTGACAGGCTTGCATGCAGCCCGTGGAAAGCCTGATCTAAAGGTTGCCCTCTGCAGCAGACCCCTCATTACAGCCTACTCATAGGCACAGGTGCAATTGCTGTCTTTGATTTTCTTCCCCTAGGTCTTTGACAGCTTGTCACCTCTTCGGCCAATGGAGGTACGAGGCAAACCTTTCTTGGGGCGACGGGTCCAGACAGGGCTGGTAATAGACCCTTTCATCCTCCTCCTCCCATCTGCTCAGTGAGGCTACCTGCTTATGCCTTCTTTCCTCTTCTAGATTATCCTGTTCATTTAAAATATGTATTTGCTATTTAAAAACATGAGCAGACGGGACCCTACATCCAGACTGGGGGACTGATAAATCTCTTTACACTCAGATCTGCTGATGCTAGAATTTCCATTGAGACTTTGTCTTAAAAAACCCCCCAATCTTTGAAATTTAGTTCAATGCACTTGTTTTAAGTATGCAGTACAATGAGCTTTGGCAAATGCATGCACTTAAGTATCCACCATGATGGTGAAGGCACGTGCACTTTCCCATCATTCCCTCAAAGCCACTGATGTCTCCTCACCACCGATCCCTAGCTACTCCCGCCCTGGTTCTGTACAGCCACTGATCAATTAAATTCTTCACTGTCAAGTGCTTGTCTCCTGTAGATTCCCATGTAAACAGAATCACGTAAGGGGATGTCCTTTTAGGAGTCTGGACCTGTCAAAATCAGCATGTTTCATGATTCGTCAAGCTATTCTAGTTATTGGTAGCTCACTTCTTTTCACTGCTGAGTAGCATTCCATTGTAGGGATGCTGTATCTTAACTAGTTGATCCACGCATGTGGATGTTTGAGTTTTCAGATTTCGGTCATTGTAAACAAAGTTGCTCTAGACATTTGTGTGTAAGTCTTTGTATGGATGTATAGTTCAATTTCTCCTAAAGTGCAATATATGCTAAGTGTAGGCATGCATTTTAAGAAGCAAATTATCTTCCAAAGTGATCACGTCATCTTTGTAGTTTTCACAAAATCCTGGACCACAGGAATGACGGGCATCATTTTGTTTTACAAAAGTGAGACCAGCAGAGTTTGACTCCGTTCACATAACACAAGATGAGTGTGACTGAGTTTGGGATAAGGGGCAGGGCCTGTGGCTCCCGGCACAATATTCCCTTGCTCCATTAAGTCCACCGTCCTAAGCCATCCTTGGTCAACTCGGCACCTTGTGGTCATTCTGTGTCCCTCTCTCTGAGCCATCGAGGCTCTGCTGCTGCAACAGGAAGAGGCTTGCACAGTTTCAAGCACCTGGCATTAATTATTTAGACAGTTCTTAATGCAAACCAAATTCAAAGCTCTTATTCTTTTTGATTGAACAGTGCAGCAAGCGGAGGTTGTAACTGCATTTCTAGTAATTGCAGGCAGGGGCCTGCTCTGTCAGCAGAATATAATTAACGCCAGCTACCTAGTCATCTCATTAACGCCAGCCTTGGGGAGGGGCCTGCTACTTAGTAGGGCGATAGGCTTCTTTTTATGGCCTTTAATCTTGTTTTCCTAAGAGCACATGTTCTGCAACAACAAAGAGAAACCAGCCCCAGCCCCTCTGCTGAGCGTGACAATGTATAATTTATTAATCCATTTGAAAATGATGGCTTTCAATTATCTCAATCTGGCTGAAGACTGCCGGTCATTTCAGTGGCAAACAGTGACAGATGTCACACACACGTGTGACAAGGCAGGGCCTCGGCGTGTATGCTTGGACCAGCTTCAAGCCTAGGCCACCAGTTCCTCCATAGCACAAGTGTGAATCTGCGTGCAAATTTATTAACCCAAATACAAATCTCTCTCTCTCACACACACCCACACCCATACTCTGGGGAGAGGGACTTCTGTCATAACTGACATTAACCCAGTTTCTACCCATGCAGACTGGGCTGTGCTGGATGTGGGCTTGTAGGGTGAGCACCAGGCTCTGAGTTTCGGGCAGCTTTCGGTGGCTCTGACAGAAAAGGAGAGCTCGTGATTTCTATTTGGGCCACGAATAACCACTAAGTGTGTCTCGTGCTGACACACATGAATTCAGTAAAACAGTGGCAGTGGTGGCTGCAGCAGCAACAAAACGACAAAACCCCAGCATGTTCCCTAGGAACCAGTAGAGAACTGAGAGGGCTGGGACCCCTTTTATAGATCACAGGCGTTCTAAGAAGGGAAAATCTTTTTTTATGCCTGGCAAGAAGTCTTTGATGGTAACTTTTGCGTTTTTTCTTTCTCCATCAGATAAAATACAATACCGTTCTCTCAGAATTCTCAGAGAAGTTTTCCTTTTGTTCTCTGCTTTGGCTTCCCCCTTGGTTTGGAAAGCTGGAATTACCTACATTTTACATCTCATGGAGCAGAGGTCCAGAAGGCCAGGCCTCAGGCAACGAGTCCTTCACCGCAGGCCCGCAGGACCCTGCCAGTCCTATTTTGGAGCAGGACCTGGTTGCATCAGAAAAGCATGTCTCAAAGGGAAGACTAGAGTGATGCCCCGCAACCTCAAAGCTGGGGCAGGTTAGGGTTGAGTCACGTGCCTGGCACACACGCACTGCCCCTGCGCCCCTGAGTGGACCTACACCTAAGGCCTGGGTGTGTTGATTTTTTTTTTTTTTTTTTTGGCTGGGAACCGCAGTGAAGAGCTGCTCGGAGATTTCCACCGCTGAGTAGCATTGCACTGTAGGGATGCTATACCTTAACTAGCGTATCCACGCATGTGGATGTTTGAGTTTTCAGATTTTGGTCATTATCTGTTGTACTGTCAGATCAAATGCAAAAGCCACCAGGAGGAAACGGGAGCCAATGAGAAAGAGCAGACTTTTCCACGAGTCCCATGCTCCCGTGTAGCAGCAGTGGGCTGCCAAACTGCTGGCTGCTGTAAGCCTCAGCCGTCCGGACCCAGGGATGGAAGGAAGGGTTTAGGAACAGTGGACAAAGCGTGCCCATTTCCTTCATTACCAGTAGAGTTCTGGCAATCTCAGATGTGCTGATTTTTACCCTTCCACACTCTCTCCGCACCTCTCCCTGCACCCACATGGGCATACCTGGAATCTAGTTTTTCCCAAATATTACCCACTCGGTGACACCAGAGTCAAGGCTGTCAGCCACCTGGTTTCCAGGGAAACCCATTTATCTTTTTCCCTTAGAAATAAGATTCCATCAGATGGAGATGAACTCTCCCAATTCCTGTGGTCCTGAGAAGTTAGGCCCAGAGCACAGGGTGTCAGCCTGGCGTCTTTGCAGGCTGATGGTACCCGGATTCAAGGACCGTGGCCTGGATCCCTTGCAAACCGGAAGCCTGGTCAGGTGTACGCTTCAGAACAGCCCTGTCCTACATGGTAGGCACAAGCCAAGCGTGGCTATATAAACTCAAATTAAAATGCAGTTCCTCTGTTGCATCACCCCTATTTCAAAATACTGCATAGGCCACCCGCGGCCTCACAGATGTAGAGCGTTTCTGCGGCAGACGGTTCTACCAGACAGCCCTGTCGGGACCCCTCCTCCACTAACTACACTCATGTTAGCAGTTTCTGCCCCCAGCACCTGTGCCCAGCGGGCTCAGCCCACCCTCCTCTCTCCATGCTGCGCGGCTCGGCATGGTGTAGCCCTGGAGGAAGGCTGCTGCTCATTTTCATGAAAGTGTCACCTACACAGGCTGGGAGGCAGCCTGGTTCCTAGCCCTCGTGAAGGAATGAGCCTTACTACCACACAGGCAGGTATCTGGGAGGAAGAGGCCCCGTCTTCTGTCCCATCCATCACGCACCACCCTCAGGGCCAGGTTCATGGACACTGCCGGCACTTACGGTTCTGGTGACTCTTGGTCATGTTCTCTGAGTCCAGTGCGTGGTAGAACTCATAGGCCGAGCGGCCGAGCAGCTCCTCGGGGTGGTAACCAATCAGCTCTGTGATTCTGAATTAAAGCAACAACAGCATGTGAGGAGGGCAGCACTGCGCATGGTCAAGAGGCTCAATCCAGATGATGAAATGCACACACATTCACGTGGACCCAGCCAGCCTCCTGGTCATGCTCAGGCCAGCAAAGCCCATCATTCTCAACCTGTAATCTGGAGTGCCACCAAGTCCCCACTGCTCTGCCTTGCTGGAATCGTGGCTGGGAGGAAGTTAAAGCAGAGGTCACCCTTGCCCTCACCCCGCTGCACACATGATAGGGGACTAGGTATCCAGGAGGGTGTCTAGTTGGCTTGTTGTCCACATAAGTGTCCAGGGACAGAGCACGCATGAGACAGAAGCCTCCTGGCTCTTGGCTCAAGCTCCTCCTAGTAGTGGGTGATACACATGTGAGAGGGGGAGATCGGCAGACCCCAGTGGGCACTAGCAGGGAGCTCACGCTGGCTCTGCGCTGACACAGGGCTTCAGGGGGCCAGCGGGAGGGGCTGCCGTGCTAAACTCCACCCAGGACGCCGCTCCTAAGGCGCCTGCTTCTCCTGCTCCTCTATCTTTGCAAAGCAGGGAAGGCAGGAGCTACTGACCGGAAGCAGCACAAAATCCCATTCATAGAACTGGGCCTTGTGGAAGCTTGGCCAGGGACAGCACAGTGTCCCTAGGGTCAGTCTTCATTTTAGAAAGCGTCTCACTTTTATGGGGAGCAGATAGGGAAAAGGCAGGTGTGGACAACCATGAAGAGTCGCTCAACCCCAGTAGGACCTTTGCTTGGAGTGGGAATCATGAACACACACCACCACGAACCGCACGGCTGGCCACTTGCCCACGTCATACCTGAATTATCACTTGTCACGATCTTTCTTATTTACAGCTTTCTTCTTACACGTTAATTGCCTCACTAGCCTACCTATCACAAGTCAGTGAGGGTGTGAGAGACTCGTGACCTCCGGGCCTGGTTTTGGCCTGCATCCACTCAGGGCTAGGACATGGAGAAGGATGGGGCAGAGAGCAGCAGTGGTGTGGCCTGGGCTTCCTAGCTCTGTTCTCAAGCCCTGCCCCCTCTGCAAGGCCACCTTGTGCCCACCTGTCAGATTCACACATCCGCAGTCACCTAAAACATAACTCCCACCCTGCCTCTCCTTTCCCTGAAGCATCTCAGCTTTCCCTACTGCCAACCACGTGAGAACAGAGTTGACTCCACACACCGCCCAGGACCCTGGTCAGTCTTCTGTGCTGTCTGATTTCCAATGCATCTGTAGCAGGCTGCGTGCTGCTCT
>PVKN010016355.1:0-17934 GCA_004027915.1 Capromys pilorides
ATGAGTATGGTCTCTAGGTGCATCCATTTACTTATAAAAGCCCTGAGTTTATCTTTCTTTATAGCTGAGCAACACTCCATTGTATAAAAATGCCACATCTTTTTTATCTATTCCTTGCAAGGTTGATGGACTTTTGGGTTGTTTCAAAGATTTAGCTATGACAAATCTCAGTGCTATAAACATGGGTGCACATTTATCCCTATGGGGATGTAAGTGATTATAAAGCTAGAACAGAATTTGTTCATCTGCAAAAGTGGGGTACTTCAGGTGTGGTGATGCACACCTATCACCCCAGCACTGAGGGAAGCTGAGGCAGCAGTATTACAAGTTTGAGTTGTATCAGGGCAATTTAGCAAGTCCTTGTCACAAAATGAAAATTTAAAAGACTAAAGATGTAGCCCAATGGTATAGCACCCATGGGTTTGACCCTGAGTACCCTAAGATTTTCAAAATTGGGACAATAGTTAACTTCACAGCCTGAGATCAAATAGGGGTACAAGTAAAAACAATTGTTTCCTTGCTTAAGATTAGAGGAGAGTTAGGCATTAGTCATATTAGTTACACTAAAAGAGCAAATAGTGAAGCATTTTTTTCTCAGTTTCAAGGGAATAAGAATAATAACCAGAAATAAAAAATAGTACATTGCTACTGTATTCACAAGCAAGAAATTAGCTATCACTCTTATAGTATATACACAAGACAGTTCCTGTTTTTCGAAAATGTATCATGTACATCTTTTGTGGAACTTACTACAATTTATATGATTTTTCATACAATGTCTATTTCCTATAAAATTCTGTAAGCACTGCAAGGTCAGAGACTGTAACTGCCCCATTGCTAGCACAGTGCATAAGCTATAATAAGTGATCAGAAAGGTTCAGTAAAATGATTGGGTGGCCCCCAACTGTCTCAGCACCCCTACCTGGCTCAGCTCCAGGACAGGGTGTCAGCCTGTATGTATCACCTGAAGACAGAAGACAAGACCATTGTGACACCTCCCACTGTGAGCCTGAAGCACTGTCAAACCAGATTCTCTCTTCGTCAGCTAAGAGACAAAAAGAACATGATTCTGACAGTATTGGACAAAAGGACAGCCAAGTGTCCCAAGGCAAAAACCTCAAGGCTGAGCCAAAGTTCTCAGAGTCTACTTGTCCCCTACCACCACTTCCAGCTTCTAAACTCTAAAGAGAAATGTTTCAAATAGGAAAAATTAGCCGAGCACGGTGGCGCACGGCTGTAATCCCAGAACTTGGGAGTCTGAGGCAGGAAGATCGATGTGAGTTTGAGACAAGCCTGGGCTACAAAAGTGAGTTCAAGGCCAGCTTGAACTGCATAGAGAGACCCTATCTCAAAAAGACAAAAAAAAAAAAAAAAGAAAAGAAAAATTAAAATAATCAAAAAGGCAACATGGAAGAAGGAAAGCCACCTTAATCTGGACAGTTGGAGATCTAAGCCAAAAGCTGTGAAAACCAAGTGACACAATCAAGGGACAATCTAGCTGGCAGAGAACAGACTTGAAAAATGAGGCAGGCCGTTCCTATCCATACAGTCCCAAGAGGTCTCACTATGCAGCACCTGCGCATATGACTCACTGAGGATGGGGACCATTGGCTGATCAAGCAGAGTACATACAAAGTACTTGGACCACGTGTTGACAAGCAATGGCCCATGAGCCAAATACAGTACAGCCTTCTTCCTGCTTTTATAAAGACTTACTGGAATGCGCCACACCCATTTATCTATGTATTGAATTTTTGTCTTTGTGTTGTTGCTTCTTTTTTTTCATTTATGTATTTGGTACAGGGTCTTACTACACAACTCAGACTTGTAGTGATCCTCCTGTTTTCAGACTCCCCAATGCTGGGATTACAGTTATGCACCACCATGCCCAGACTTGGTCAGTCACCAGCTCAGAATGCCCTGGGGGCGGGGCCAGCGGGGCATGCAGGACCAGGGTTTGAACCTTGGTCTCTGAACTTGCCAAAGCAGGCACTTAGTCTTCTGAGATATCGCACTGGCCCAACTATGTACTGTTTATAGCTATAGCAGTACATTTCTGAGAGTAGTTGTCACACAGACCATATGGCCCACAAAGCCTAATCCACTTAATATCTGACTTAAGGAAAGTTTGCTAATCCTGCTCTAGACCCAAACTGTCTGGGTATCAATTCCCACTAGTGATGTTATGCAAGGCATTGGGGTTCTTTAGTTCCCAACTGCCACAAGATTTTCTGCCTCATGGTTACCCTGAGATTCACACATTGCTTAGCACACTATGCACCCCACTGAGAGCTCTCTGTTACAACCACTGTTTTCACTATGGGTGTTTACTGTACAGCGCCAGAGTCCTCACCCAACCCAGTACCCACACCCCGCCTTTGAGTGTGCAGCTTCATCTACCCATATGCAAATGGTCCCCAAATCTACAAAATATCCTTGAAATGGGCTGCTACTTTTCTATGCACTGTTCCCTACCCTTCTCTGCTTCCCAATATCTGTTTATCCCTAGGGCAGTCCTTAAATGCTTCAGGGCTTTCCCTTGAAGAATTCCTCCCTGACAGATTCCCCACTCCCCAGCTAGATGTTTTCTCTCCTTTCCCTCCAGCCTGCCCCTGCAGTTGCTGCTGCTTCCTCCATAACACTTCCTGCCTTTGCTTGCTATGACCTTGAGCTTTGTGAGAATGGAAATCCCTTGATGGGAGTTTCAGGGAAGAAATCCTTCTGTTACATCAAGACCCACTTGATAAATTCCTCCTAGATATCAGTGCCAGGAAAATAATCTGCTCTGGTGGAGGCATGTGTTTCTGTTCTCTTACCAGACAGTGAGAACTTCAGCTGGCTTTCCCCTTTTTACCTTGGCTACAAGGAAGTTCAGGAAAAAATTATAACCACACCTAAGTGTGTGAAAACACCTGTTTGTCCATGTTTGTCAGCTAATTCTTTTTTTGTTTTGTTTTATTGGTTCTTCTGAGAAGTCTATAGAAGTAGTTGATCTACTCATACTAAGTAAGCATGATATTACAGCATGTTCTCTTTGATGAAATGGATGTTTGGCAATGGGACGATGACCTTCTGTCCGCAGGTATCAGTTCACTCTGACACCTGAAGTACTTTCCAACCTTCCTCTTCCCATCACTCACATGATGGTAAAGCAAGACAGCAGAAATTTACTTCCTCTCAAAGATACCAGTAAGAATCATAGAAGTTAGAATTACTGAATATCAAAATTAAAAGATCCTAATTGGGGTTTATTTATGGAAAATGGAGTATAGACCTCTCAAAAATCCCGTCTCTATAAAAACAATTAAAACATGGGCCAAAAAATGACCAAAACAAAACTTTCTAAATTTCAAAAATTAACTAGAGACATACAACAATCCAAGAGGTGTTTATTTTTTAAAGTGTCTGAATCTTGTTCAGAATGGTGAGCTTTGCTGTTTTTCTGGTTTTAGTTCTGGTCTTGGTTTTTGGTGTATGCATGCAGTACATAATCGTTACATCCATTTGAGTGGAATTGGTACATGCATGTAGCCTGATCATTTTTTATTCTTTTCTTATTTATTTATTTATTTATTTAGGCCACCTTGGCCCACCCTGGAAGTGAGGCTGACCTGGCATGTGGTACCAGGGATAGAACCTCAATCCCCACACATTTTTGATCCTTTTTATTCCCCTCCCTATGTTCCTTTTACCCCTTTCCAGCTTCTCCTTCCTCGGTTCCAAAAAGTTTACCTCCTATTTCCTATCACCTCTCCTTTATTTTACTCTAAGTTATTTATATTTGGATTTCTCATATAAGAGAAACCATGATATATTTAACTTTGCTTTCTAACGTCCCCTGGAGGCATGCTGTGTGCTCCAGGTCTGCAGCAGCCTTAAAAACCAAAGCCCAAAATCATAGGAACTGGGAAAAGCCACATCCAAGTAGCCACTGGCAGGGCCACCATGCGTTGATAATTCTTCAGTGCTCCATGTAAGGGAGTCGTTCCTCTACCTGGATGTCACCACTTCACCTACCTGAACATCTCCACTCAAAAAAAACTGTTATTATTTGGCTGACTCAGATTCACTCAGTGAAGAGCAACTTTTTCCTAGGGTGTTGGTCCAGAAAGATCAAGAGCAATTTTGAACACTTCCTTTCTCTAAGGTAGTGAAAACACTTTCAGCATATGTGAAAGTGACAAAAGAAAGCTAAAAGGAAAAACAGGATGAGATTCCATAACAGGCCTTGAAATGCTTCCAGGCACGTCCAGCAACAGAGAAGTCCACATGCATGTTCAGGGCTGTGTGTGCCCAGAAAACATCTATGACTGCTACAGGTCAAGATGCAACTTGAGAGGCTAGGGAGCTAGCTCAGTAGAATAAGCACTTGCCTGGCAAGCACAAGGGCTTGAGTTCAATCCCCAGTCCCTCAAAAAAAAAGATGTAATGTGAAGGAGGCACCACAAAAGTAGCAGAAGGAATATAGTGCCAACAATGACAAGGAAATTAAAACAGTAGTCTAGAAAATACTTACTTCCCACAAATGAAGGCAGTAAAAGAATAACATATTCTTCTTCTCATTGAATAATGAGAAGAATGTGATCCTATAAAGAACAAATAACAAAAGATAGGGAGGTCTTTGCCTACCAAGCCCAGAAAGGCCCTGGGTTCATGGTCTAGCATATGAGAGACAGACAGACAGACAGACAGACAGGCAGGCAGGCAGGCAGGCAGGCAGGCAGGCAGGCAGGCAGGCAGACAAATAGACACAGAAAGAGTGAAAAGAAGTACCAAAATAGTTACATGAGTCATCACTTACCAGTAATTAATTAAATATAAGTGGATCAAGCACTCCAATCACAAACATTGACATCTCTCCAGAAATCTTTTACCTAGCCAAGCTACCTTTCCATCAACCCACAGAAAACAAATCTTCACACGAAAACTTACTACAAATATTCATAGCAGTATTTTTTCATCACAACAACAAAATGAAAATCACTTAAATGTCCATCAACCAAATCAACTATGGAAGGAACAAATGAATTCAGTTTGTCCACACAGTGGAATACTATCCAGGAACGAAGCCTAATGAAACATCAATGCAATGACAGCATGGATAAACCTGAGAACGCCATAACCAAACGAAAGACACCAGTCACATACTGAGCGGGTCGAATGATTCTATTACTATCCAATACCCAGAGTAGGAAAAGCCACAGAAACATGCAGAAAATTAGTGGTTTCCAGGGCTGGGCTGAGAATGGGTAAGGAGAAGTGACTGCTGATGGGCACAGAGTCTTGAGGACAGCAGGGAAGTCTCTGCCATTAGATGGCAGCAATGGGCACACAATTAAATAAATATACTGAAAACCAAATTTTATACCAGATTGGGAGCTAAATTATACTTTTATAGCATATTACTATACCTCGCTACAGCTACTACTAAGAAGATCTAAATTCAGCTCAAAGAAGGAAGCTGTTTTAGAAGTTCCTAGGTAGTCAGCCTCAGCTTGAAGATTTGTAACACTGTACTCATTCTCATAAGGCAGGCTGTTCTATTTTCCAATAATTTCTTTTTTATTTTAAATATAATAAAACCAGGGCCAGGAAGATAGCTCAGCAGCTCAAGCACCTGCCTGGCAAGTGCAAGATCCCAAGTTCGATCCCTGGTACCAAAAAAAATTTCTTTTTAAATTTCAGATACAAAGTTACATATTTTGTTATATAAGTCTTGCTTTACCTTGGTCTTAACCATCCAGCAGAAAAGTCTAACCATGAGGTATAAAAAGTAAAGCTAGATTAGTATGCTCAGCTGTGAAAGGTTCAAGTCAACAACTTCTAACAGTGCCAGTTGTGCTGACAACCCACTACTATTATGGACTACTGAACAATATGTACAGCTACTTTCTCTTAATTCAATGAGAAGAAATATTTGTACTAATAGTGTTTATACAAGATATCAAGTCTGCATCTTGTACTCTGAACAAATGCTATGAAAACAACAATATGCAATGTATTAATTACTATAACTGTCCTACTAACCTGTTGTGAAACTGTCTCATTGCGATTTCTTTACATTAAAATTAATTTTAAAAATATAAAAAATAAAACATAAAAAGGAAATAAAAATGATACAGAATTTCAAAACAAGATGATAGGAAATTACAACAGTTGTTATATCACATAGTGTTATCTTCAAAGTAGTTCCTGAGATCACCAGAGATAGGCATACAAAATTGATCAAACAGGTACTGGGGAGACAGCTCCGTGGCACAAGTGCCTGGCTGGCAAGTGTAAGGCTGTGAGTTCTAACCCCAGTTATGCTCCCCCACCAAAAAAACTGATCAAACAAGCATTAAGTGTTCCTTTCAATGGTTGCTTTGGGGGGTGCTGGGGAGATAGCTAAGTAAAATAAGTGCTTGTCTGGCAAGTGCAGGGTCCTGAGTTCAATCCCTGGTTCCCTGGTTCCACCAAAAAAATGTGGAACTGGGGCTTGATCTCAGGCCCTTTCAGGCATTTATTCTACTGAGCAATCTTGTTAACCCCTGCTTTTTATCTTTTTAACCTTACCAGTGGATTCCTCAGATGCTGCAAAAGCAACTAACACACCTGAAGGGCTCCCATCATAAAATGCTGAATCAGTGCAGTAGCATTTTGTATTCATACTTTTAAACAAAAAAGCAGGCAAAAGAACAACAATCTGTTCATGTTATATTTAAGATAGTTAATATTTAATATAGAAATATGCATCCAGTATAAACCTTTAAGGGAATGAAGTATTTCCTTATGCATATTAAAACACTTATAAATAGTTACTTGTAAAGGATAAGGAAAGTTGCAAGGAGGCCTTTGTTTTTCAACTTATAATCATCAATGCTAGCTGAGGATATAGCTTAGCAGCATAAGCACTTGTCTGGCAAGTGCAAGGTCCTGGGTTCTATCCCTGGTACAAAAAATATTAATGCTGGTCTTATATTAAGAAATTATTTAATTTTAGGGGGCAAAATCCTACATTCCTCACTTAGCCGCAAACACTAATATTCTAATTCAATATCCACTATTTGGGTTTTTAATCAGTGAGCATCCACTGTGACAATATATACTCTGTAACTAGTACTATTTAAGTCAGTATTCTCAAAAGGCATCTGAGATTCCACTGATGGCATTCTGACCAGTGTCCCTGTCATTAAGAAACGGACAGCCTGCCTCCAAGCTGAGAGCACCTTTCCTTCCTGACCTGAGCCCTGAGCAAAGAAGCCAGGGGCTCTCCTGGGCAAAATTCCCCATTCTCCACCTCCATCATCAGCTGTCATGTCAGCACAAAACTGGAACTCCAGGCTCGTCCACTATAGTGGCCAGAGTAACTAATTTGACATTCACTTATCCAGATAAAGACAAGTGGATGTCTAGCTCCATACCAGACACAATATCTGCCTGCCAGAACTTCTCAATACCATCCTAAGAAAAATGTCATAGTCACATTGGTAGCATCCAGGGCTTGCTCTCTAGCTTCCTCATAGAATTTCAGAGGTGTCTTACAACGAGGGTTGGAAGGGGTGCTGGTGTGTGAAGGATGGTAGATGACAGCTGGGAGCAGGATTAACCTAGGACTGAGTCTGCACACAGCAAGAGGCGGCAGTAAGTCTGACACATCTTCAAATCCCTTAAAATCCAGCTTGACCAAAGCTTCATCCCAAGATGCCTGACCAAGAGCATGTGACTGATCTCAAAGGTTCTCGGAAGACTGACTGCTGGATACACTCCAGGCACATCTAACTCTGAGGGTGTTTGGGAGTGGACGCAGGGCAAGCCGGGGCAGGCCATCTTCCTATTCCCTTACATGCTACAGTGCAGCCCTGAATGCTGGGACAGTGGAAAGTTTAGAGGACACTTAGTTCTTATAAGAAAAACAATTGGGGAAGCAGAGAGATACAAAAAGTGAAACACACACACAGACACAAAACTACATATACCTAGAGAGAGAGAGTTAGCTAGTTAGTTCATTGTGTGATTATTCATTATCTGATTTTCCACCCTCCCAAGGCTACCAAGTTGCCTCAGAAGCAAAAGACCTAATTTAAATAGTTGCTTCTCAGATACTTCCCCTGCTCAGCACTAACAAGTATCTCCACTTTATTTCAGAAATCACTCGTAACTATGAAAACCATAATGTAAAATCTGTTACAAAGAGAAACTGAAAATCTTGCAGACCCTGCAGAATTTCCTGGAATCCATTGAATACTTACAAAAGGGCAAAACTGCAAGCTGCCTATTGGCAAACAGGGAACAAACAGCCTTAGACCACTGTAGGAACAAAGGAGAGAACACAAGCTACAGGTAAGGTACTTCACATGAGAATAATTTGGCTATCGGAGGGTTAAGACACGTTTTGAGATTTTATACTTAAACTTCAGCATAATTTTGCAAAAAGGAAAACTTTTGAAGAGAGCATCAAAAAGCCAATCACAAAGCAAATGCTGTCTTATTGTGTTATTATATAATTATGTCAAAATTTAAGATGAAAAGATCAATATTCTTTTACAATATTTTTTCTAAGATCTACTATGTTAGTGGGAAAAATTTTCATCTCATAACTTTCCATTTCATTCTAAAGGTAAGGCCTCAATCAAACCTTTTTTACCATGAAATTAGATAGCCCTGATTTCAGTGACATGTGTGCATGTGTGTATGCATGACTGTGTGTATGTGTCTAGTGGCAATTGTCCTCAGGCAAGGAATACCTATGAAGTATAACTGTCACCTCTCTGAGTTGTGCTCCCTCAGCCCTAGTCACATGGTGGGCGGTTATGGAAAAACAAAGCAATAGTGACATGGTTCACATGATGGAGCCCTTCTGTATTTCAAGCACTTTTTCAAGTGCTCTGTGAATTTTAGCACATTCTTTCCTCACAATAACCTGCTAAGATAGATGCCATTATTATCTGTCTTTGCCTGATGAGAAAACTGAGGCCTGGAGAAATTAAATAACTTGTCCAAAGCCACACAGCTGACAAATAATGGACAACACTGTGTGCTGGCTCTAGGATCTGCACTGTCTTCCACAATGCAACACAGGTACCATGTGCTTTTAGACTTGGCATCCTAAGGGGAAGAATACTGTCTCTCCTTAAACAAGGATCAGGGCTCTAGAATTACACCCGGCCCAGCTCACCTGGCTGTGCTGAGGTTCCGGTAGAGCTGCCCAAGGGACTCTAACAGGCTCCCCTCCATCTCCCGGTCCCTGAGTTGTTGGGCCAAGGCCAGCCAGTGTTCATGGTAGGTGATACATGCCTCAGGATTCGGGGACACAGAACTATAGAAATGGCAGAGGGATTTGGTGACCTGAAGTTGACCTGAACATAAAGTAGGGAAACAAATGAGATATCTTGAGATAGGACATGGGCAAAGCACGCCCTAATGTTTTTCTTGAAAGCTCCCAGCAGCACAGGATATACTCACTCTTTAGGTGTCGATGCCTTAAGCCAAACAGCAGTGCCATTTCATAACAAAACTGGCCCTGGGCCAGCCGGTGTGCAGATACAAGAACTTGGGCTAGCCAGAGGAGCACCTGCACCAATTCCATATCTGTGTCCTTGCTGGTCTGGAGTTCAAAATACAGTCGGACTGCTTGTAGGAGATAGTCCTTGGCTGACTGGTGAGCCCTGAGAGACAGGTGGCCAAGATTGGCCATAGTTACTGCTTGGTTACGCACGTCTCCTGTCTCCTGAGCTCTGTACAAGGCCCGGAGATAGTTCCTGGCTGCCCTGCTTACTTGGCCTTCATCTTGAAGTGCAAGACCCAGGAGGTTATGGACCACACCCCTCCAAGTGACACTGTCTGTCTCCTTCAGGGAATATAACAGTGGCTCTAAGATCTCCAAAGCCTTCTTTGCCTGGCTTGCCAAGAGATAGGCCCATGCTAGACAGAGGGAAGACTCAAAGGCTTCCTGCTCACCCAGTAGCTGCCCTAACACCAGGGCCTGGCTCAGGTAGTAGATGGCACCATCAGGAGACCTGTACTGGAGGTACATTTTGGACAGGATGAGGCACAGGACCCTCTGAGTGCTCCGGTCAGTCTGTTCCTCACAGGCAGCCAATGCCTGCCTGAGAGTTGGACAAGCCAGTGCAGAAACTTCACACCAGCTTGAGGAGGGGACATCTAGAAGTTTGGTAGTGTTCTGGAGGACTAGATAGACCTGCCAAACTGGAAGAAGCATCCCATGGGCACTTTGGGTACTATGGTGCTGGACCGAGGCCACTGCAAGGTATGGAAGGTATTTCTTGTCATACAGAAAACTCAAGATGGTGGCTGTAGCATCAGAGATAGGAGGGTGTCCAGAGAGGAGCTGCAGGCGCTCAACGAAGGGCAGGACCTCCTCATGCCGGCCTAGGCTCAGGAGCAATCGGACAGCCAGAAAGCAGGCTCTGGCCTCCAGCATGCTGCTGCCCATCACAATACCCTGGCGCAGCACATAGGCCACCACATCAAGTTCGTTCTTGGCACTGAACTCACGGTCAGGCAGGCAGGCCAGCAGGGCACCTGCCTTTTCCAGCAGGGCTGGCCCTTTATGCCTCAGCCTCTGCCTGAGGTAGATGGCAGCCAAATTGATATACAAAGCAGCAACCAGGGGTAGGTCCTCAAATGGCCCCTGGAGAATGTGGATGGCTTCCTCAAAGTATACCCTGGCCTGGGAGAGCTTTACCTTTCTAACACTCAGCCGACCCAGGAGGAAGCAGAGCCGTGCATGGGCCCAGGTCATGTGGCTCTTCTTGGCCAACTTTCTTGAGGTCTCCAGGTAGGCCATGAGCTCATCCTCCTCAGAGAAGCAGTAAAAGGAAGATGTGAGGAAAGAGAAGGAGAAATCATACAGGCTCTTGAAATGGTCAGTGTAACCTTCATGATCCAGAAAAGCCAATATGGGGGCAAAATTCTCAGCTTCCTCCTCATTCTGACCAGTGTGTAGGTCCATGAACAGTTCCGGGTCATCAAGGTCATCGGGCTCTGGCAGGTGATAGCTGTCTGAGGCAGCTGAAAGGAGCTCCTCCTCCAAGCTGGAGTCCTCAGAGCTGCTGGACCATCTGGATCCCACAGTCTGATGCTCCTCCCTGGCTGTGCCAGGCCTAGCCTTCTTGAAGCCTTCAGGATGAGTTGCTGTAAAAACAGGCAGAGTTGGGCAACTCTGAGTAACTATTACTAAGGTGCCAGCTCCTGGCCTGAAGACAGAGGTGCTGATCCAAAGACCAAGAGATCAGGATCAGCATAATTTCTACTTACCACTCAGGTCATTTGGAAGATTCTGGATGGATTCAAAGCCACCTAGGTAGATAGGAAGGACAGAGCTGGTTAGAATAGGCCACCACATCAATTTCACCAGGGGCCCATGCCAGTGACTCTAGGAGGCTTGTGCTATAGTTTTAGACCACTGATTATCATGGAGGAATGGGAAGAATTTGCCTTTTCAGCATGAGCTTGAGAGCTGCATGGCCTGAGCATCCTGTTTATCCCATACATTTTACAATTGGGCAGTGAGGTAGAGTGACACTCAGTCAAAGAAGACGATCTGAAAACAGAATCTATCAAGAAGGACACCTATGGGGGTTGATAAAATCTGAGGGCCCAAGAGATGCTGTGCCTAAATCTCTCTGCGAGTTTACAACAGAACTGGGCTAGCCCTCCAGGCACAGAGAATTTGGTGGCATGTGGCACAGCCTCCCTTTCCATGTGCCTACATCCTGCTTCCTTCCTTCCTTCCTTCTTTCCTTCCTTCCTTCCTTCCACCATTCACTTCTGATCCATCCACTCGACAGGTGTTGTAACACATGCAATGTGCCAGGTGTTCACTTTCTGAAGGCCACAAGACTGGAGGGCAGAAATGAATGAAGAGAAGGAACAAAAATGTCCTTGAGGTCCCCATCTTTGTTGCTTGATGCAATGGGATATGGTGAAGGACAGAAAAGTCTTGAGTAGAGTTTTTGATATTGAGTTTAAGAACTCTAGCTAGAGAATGGTCTGGAGACCAGATTTAAGGTTCACAGCAGCTGACTAGGAGCCGGCAAAAGTGCCAGGATCAACGGGGCTGCGCCAGGGCAGAAACAGAGGGAGTAGGGAAACGTGTTGGTGAGCCTGGTGGACATCAGCACCTCCTGACAGAGCAGAGCAGCTGGTGAAAAGAAACGCTAGATGGCAGAGAGAAAAAAGGGAGCAGAGAAGCCAAGGAGACTTTCAACATAGCCTCCTAATGTCACAAAAGCAAAAGGAGTAGGGCACACTGACACACATCCATAAGCCCAGCTACTGGCATCAGGGGAGGTGGGAGGATTACAGGTTCAGGAGCAGCCTGGGCAATTTAGCAAGACTCTGTCTCAAAATAAAAAGAGCTAGGGTGCAGTTCAGTGAATAGGCCCTGGTACACTTAACCCCTAGTAACACACAAAAAGTAAAACCATATTAGGTAATGACAAAGAAAATGCCCTGAGTTTGGAAATTAAGACATGAGTTTCTGAGTGAACCAGGGACACTGGAGAGAAGACTACAGCTCTCCCTCAAGGAAGAGCAGTATCTGTCTGTGTAGCTCTCTTGGGGCTCCAGAGAACTCTGAGAACCAGCAGCCTCTCATCAAACCCAGACTTTTCCTCAGTCTGTGCAGAAAGTTTCTTCTGTGATTGTCAAGACAGATACTCAGCTGCAAAGGGTGGGAGTCTCCCCAGCCAAAGATGGGCCAGCTGGAGAGCTCGGCGAGGAGAGCCCTCCACGCATCCGGGCCCCTCCACTGGTGTGGGACCCATGCCAGTCTTACCGCAACTTTCCCTCTTAGCACCAAGCACTGAGAGCACAAATAGTGCATGAGTTACAAAATGAGAGGTGAACTGGAGGCTCTCTTCCTGGGTCATAGGCCTCAAGAGAGCTAGAGGTTGCCAGGAACATAGCCCCTCTCTTGGTCTCCCCGGTCTGAGGGCAGAGTGCACAACCCTAAAGCTCAGCCTGCACCCAGCAGAGTACACTCCTCCTCTTGCACAACATGCTGCCTATGGCCTGTTCTTCTATGGTCCCCACTGATGGACCAGTAAGCAGTTTATCTTTGTTTCAAGTCTGCCACCCACTTCTGGGTCCTGCCAACATACATCCCAAGTAGTCCTTCATTCTTAGATCTCTACTCCTGCCCAAGATCTCTGCCCCTACCTACCAGGCACTGTCCACAGCTTCAGCTTCCTGGCTCAGCCTCACAGAGTGATCTGATCTGATCATAATTTTTTTAAAAAATATCTGCTAGAGTTGAAAGCATCTGCCTAGGGTATGTGCTCCTCAGAAGGTATCTTGTACATGAAGAAAACTTTTACCTCCTAACCCTGCTCCTAAGAGCTGGCCTAGGGCCTGCTGTCCACAACCTCTGACTGTACCCGTGAAATGTGGGCTTTTTAATCTGGTCACACAAGAGTGGAAACATCACCAAGGAGGAAGAGGACAAAGGATCCTTCCTCAAACCACCATCAGAGAATAGATGTACTCCCCAACCCAAAGTAGTGGGTCTTTCTAACCATAAAGGACATGAGTATCACTCATTCATTCACTCAGTCATTCATGCATTGCCAAAAACTGTGCTAGACACTGGGACCACAGCTCCCCCAAGATTAATGCATCCAACTTCCCAATGTCACTTTATATTTGGGGCAGTATGGTGAAATGGATTGTTGACTAGCAGTTCTCACCCTGGCTCAGGGATTCATTCAATCACATGGGTCTCTGTAAAACGAGGGGAGAAATCAACTCTTAGGGTCCTTCCAAGTTGTAAGGCCCCACTCTATGGCCCCACCTTTGCTATAGGTACCTGGTTCAAACCTGAAAGAACAAATTTCAGCCACAACTCAGAAGTTCTTTTCCAAGGTAGGGTGGAAGGGCCAATACAACTGGTCACTTGCTGCACAGGCAATTTGGCTTCATCATACCCTCATAATTTCTAGGCAACATGTTCTGTACAACCCCAGAGTTATCTGAAATCTAAAGTGAACTGCTATTATCCAGGTAGTTAAATGAACAGCGCTCATGGCCTCAAACTCCTGAAAGAGAATAGGAGTTGTAGCTATTTTCTTTTTGGAAGGAATGTTCTCCTAGGCTTGAGGAGTCTAGGGTTTTACTGGAGTGGGGATCCAACACTCACTGAGGCGGTAGACAGACGTGATGTCAGTTTGAGCCAGTGTGTGGAGGAAGCTGGCACACGCAGCTTTTCTGTCGCTTCCCAGGACCCACAGAGAACATCTTTCCTCATCACTGAAAAAGGCTGAGCTCTTGCTCCTGCATTGGGGCAAAGACAGAGCTAGGTGAAGGTAAGGTTCCAATCTCCACCTCATCTCTGCACAGTAGGGTATATTAAGAGTAGAAAAGCCATCAACACATTTGTTGAAATCATACTCCTCATCTCTCAGCTGCAAGCAGTATTTTTACTGCCAAAGAAGAAGGTCTATTAACACCTATTTCATACACATAATACTGATCTGTGTGGTTCCCAAGTAGAACAAAATACAGATAAAGCATCCCTCCCCCTGAAACTCCATTTCCCAAGAAAAACAAAACCCCTCTTGATTCCTGCCCATCTTTTGAAGCCACCTGGCAATCATTTATAACTGGGGAAATAAAACCGGTGGCCTTAAATATAAAAGGAAAGGAATCACTAAAAGAAATGCCTTTTTCCTTAGATTATTTCAATAAAAAGTTAGGGACAAGAGGCACATACCACCATGCCCAGTCTCAATTAAAGTCTCAGTGCACCCTGGCACAGCAGGCCTGGGGATTAAATCAACCACCCCCCCCCACACACACACACACACACACTTTAATCTGCTGAGTTATTTGGCCAGCCTTTGTATAATCTAATTGTTACCTTGAATTTGCTTACTAGAGATTTGTTATGGAATTGTTAACTTGAATGGAATTTACTAAAACTCTGAACTCTTGAAGTGCCTTAGAAAGCATTTAGTCCAATATGCAACTGAATGTGTTTTGAGATCCCTTTTAGGTCTAAACAGAATTTCTTTTAGCCTCAGAACCTATTTATGAAAGAAAATTGTCTTGGACATTCAACAGCTAACAACAGTTAATATTCCTGGGGAGTGTACACTTACTATTCTCCCATATAATTCCCATAACTGCCCTATGAGGCTGGTACTATTTTTATCCCTTTTGAGGTAAAGAAACAGAGGCACGGCGAAACAAAGTGGGTGCTTTTGTACTCCAGCAAGAAGCGAAAGCACTTCCTTACAGGTGCGGCCAGGAAAGGCCTGGGAGGGAGATACTGTAGTCAGCCACGTGCCATTTGTCCCCACAGCTCAGTACAAGCACTGTGAAAACCAGTGACTGGGAACAAACATCTACAGGCGCTGCTAAGGTCACACTCTAACTGGTGGCAGAAGTGGCAATAGAGGGAAGTCCCCTGTCTGCCCCCAAACATGCACTGATACCCTCCCCTCTGGCTCAGTCTCTAGAATCTCCCTCAAACCACGAAAGCTTCCAGTTTCCAAACAGCATATAACTGAAATCTACAATTAAACTCGGTTGAATATTTGCATATTTCCTTTGTGGAACCCTTAAATTTCATAAAGTATTCTGCAACATACTACTTCATTTACCATCTGTTCCAAATCTATAAGTTTTAAGTCTATGTTTATAAATGGAGAAAATAGTTCAGAAAGTTCAGTGATATGTTCAGAATTTCACAGAGAGAAAATAATTGAGGTTTTGTAGCTCTGCATCCAATGGGACAGAGTCGATTTGCTAAGGTCCTGGTTTGCAGGTATTTAGAGAGTCCAAGAAGCGTGAAAACTACATTACGGATTCCAAACATGAAAACTGGGTTAGAAAGATATGACAGGGGTTCTGGCACTCTGGCAGGTGATAAAGCTCCAAAAGGCTACTCTCCCCTTATACACATGCATGCACACATGCACAAACACACACACATGCACACATGCATGCACCCAAAAATTGGAGAACATACAGCAAAGATAAATATTCTAACACATGCTTAAACTTTAAAGAAAGGAAAGGAAATGCATGAGATACAGACATAAAAATGGAAGCCAAACAGAGATTAGTGGGGGAGAATAGAGACTACAGAAATTTTAGCTGACACTGGCCCTCAGAACTGGGGTTCACTTTGTAGTGTCCCTTCAGGAATGGGAAATGGCTTATGTGAAGCAGGGATCTGGATTAAGCTCCCTTCATGAAGCCTGGAGTCTAGAGAGGCAATGGCTTCCTTAAAGGGCTGCTTGCGTAGTATCTGACTATGAGCCAAGAAGCCATTTTTCATCTATATGAGTACCTAGGAAAAAAAGAGCATGTACCTACTGCCTCGGAAGGTGAGGATCTGAAGGCCAACGCAGTGTGGGCACCACAGTCAGAGAACCTCAAGGTATAAATCAGTCCTGAGACAGGCCTGGTGCTGCGCACCTGTAATCCCAGCACGCTAGGAGCTGAAGCAGGAAGACTGCAAGCTGCAGCCCAGCCTGGGTAACTTAATAAGACCCCTGCATCAAAGTGATTCTGGGATACACTTCAAAGGAGATATATATATATGTCGTGAGCTTCTCAGATTCTAGAAGCAGCAAATAGAAAACCTACTCTGTAGATGGTCTCCTTTAGTCCAGAATTTGTGCAATATTTGCCTTTTAAAATGATGAAGCTTCATTCATACAATAAAACATACAAACCAAAAATACAAATTAAGAAAAGGAACCACTCACAAAGATTTTCAGCTGACGCATAAGTCAGTAAATTAATATGAAGGTAGTAGTGACAATAATCTGAAGAATAAGCATGATTAAAACAATAAAATAAAAAGAATAAATAGAACATACAATGAAGAGATGACACGCTGCAAGAGGAAACAGCCACACATAAAAAGAAAATACAAATTCAAGAAATGGAAAATAAATCCATGGAAATTAAGGAGAAGATGAATGAGTCAAGCCACAAGTTTAGTCCTAGCAGATGAGAGAATCAGTGAAATGAAGGTCCTTCTGAGGAAACCCCTTAGAGTGTGAACCAGAGTGACAAAATCATGAACAATAGGAAGAACTTCTTATGCAAAGTGAAGGATAGAATATGTCCCACATACCTCTGACAGGAATTCCAGAAGAGAGACTAAAAGGATAAGAGAAAGGCAGTATTCAGAAGAGAGCAAGAATTTTCCAAAATTGAAGAAAGACAGGAATCTTCGGACTGAGGAAACACACCGAGCCCTGAGCAAGATAAATAAAAATAGTGCCACTATTAGCAGGACGCCAGTTCTCCAGGTTACAGGTCTCTCTCCGCAGGTCGTCTGTCGCTCCTCGTTCTACTGTCTGGGTTCAAATCACTTAACTGTTCAAATTCATGGTGGAAAAGAATTAAATAGAATGACAAAAACATAAACTAATGAAGTAAAAAAACAGAAAATAATGCAATGAAATATTTTAATTAATGTAATAATTTTAAAAATAAATTATTTGAAAAAATTAATATTATAGACAAATATAAGATCCTGACAAAATAGGCTTGCTTTTCTTTTCCCTTTGGTACTGGAAATCAAACTCAAAATCTCACAATTGCCAAGCAGCCACTCTGCTCCTGAGCTATATTCCCAGCCCAGCTTTGTTATTTTATACTAAAACTTACGTTTTCTCACACCACGAAGAAGTCACTATATGCCTAGTTAATTTTTTTTTTTTTTTTTGTACTGGGGATTGAACTCAGAACCTCATGCTTGTCAGACAGGTGGTTGTGCTGCTGAACTACCACCCTGGCCCCCTAGCTAAATTATTCAAGTGTATATTTTAAATAAATTTTCCTTAAAACAAACAAGCACTAAATACTGTATTTAAAATTCACAGATCTTCATTGAAATATGTAATTACCATAAAATGTATTTTTTGAAGAAAAAGGTGGTTAATTTGCTGTAAAAATACAATATCACATCTA
>PVKN010016356.1:0-17936 GCA_004027915.1 Capromys pilorides
TTACTGGGCATCTTTAGTTTCTGATGCTCTGGGAAAAACTTGCCCCTAATTTTGTATTATAGTATTTTTTTGGGAGGGTGGTGTACTAAGAATCAAACTCTAGACCTTGCATGTGCTAACACTGGGTTACACATCCTCAGTTCTTTATCCTTTAAATGTTGTCCCTAGTAAAATGTAAACATAACGTTCATGGTGACTGAATACTGTGGAGGGACTAATATCCCTCAAATATGTATACATTTTATTTTTCTTGAACTGACTCAGTGACAGACACTACAGAATGAAGAGCAAAAATCTAATGAAATACTTTTTTAGATAAAAACATTACTTTTAAGGGACTTCACTGCCAAAGTACATTAATACTCTTCAGAGAGCATAAAACACAGCTGAAAGAAATGTACCCAAGCTGGGTGTGGCGTGCACCACTAATCCCAGCACTTAGGTTGAGGCAGAAGAATGACTGCAAGTTTGAAGCCATCCTAGGCTACACAGTGTGTTCAAGGCCAGCCTACATTACACAGTGAGACCCTGTTTTAAAAAACAAAACAGAAAACAACGAAAAAAAATGCACTCAAAGTTTAAGCCTTGTGATAAAATAATGATTCATTTGGGATAAATTTATTTATATTTCTTGGTACCAGGAATTCAACTCAGGACCTTGTGCTTGCCAGGCAGGTGTTTATGCTTCTGAGTTAACTTCTCAGCCCCCCATTTGAGATACATTTAACTAACTTCATTTATATATCTTTTTCAGTTCATGACACACATTTTACATTTTATTTAACAATTTACATACGGTATTGATATATTCCTGTAAACTGCTAAACATATTTTATCCCTCAGAATATTGTACTGATCTGTTTAAGTATGATCTACAAACTCTCATTTCCTCAGAGGACCCCCCTGGTTCTATATTCCTTAGTTCCACGATGGCAAACCTTTTAAAATTTTTAATGATAACAAGTATCTGGCACACATACCATAGGTTAGCCATCTCTGCCCCAGTTGCTTCTATATTACCAGCATGTGGCAGCAATGAAAACATCCTCGATAAACATTTGTTAAATAAGACCACCACTGTACTTATTTAAAAATGAGAAAACTGGCTTAGTGATGAAGTAATCTGCATCAAGTAACATAATTATGTATTTATTTTACATAAACAATGGTCTTATCTTTGTAGGTTATTCTACAATTTTAACTTTAAAATATATCATGAATAAATACTGGGTATACTGGCACATGTCTATAATCCCAGGATTTAGGAGCCTGAGGCAAAAGGATCACCCTGAGTTCAAGACCAGAATGGACTGCACAGTGAGAACCTATCCCAATACCCCAACACCAACTATATATCATTGAATTTAAACATTCACAACAACTTACACAGTAGGCCTTTTAACTCCATAGTTAATGGAAAACTAGTGATAACTAAGCCATACTAAAATACTAGTTTATATGAAATATAGCTATCTCCTTATGTATGTGCCACTTTGAAATCTAATCTTGAAGAGCCTGCCAAATAGCTCGGCAGACTAAAGTTCCAGGCACAGGAGCCAGGGTTCAATCCCCAGACCTGCCGTGCCAGCCCCACCCCTGGGTCTCGCTGAGATGGCAATTGAGACTGGGCATGGTGACAACCCACCTGTAATCCCAGCTCTTGGGAGGCTGTAAACAGGCAGATCACTACAAGTCCGTTATAGTAGTGAGACTCTGAACACGCTGTAGACCCTTTCCTAAATTACAATAAAAAAGAAATCTAATCTTGGCCCAAAGGTTTTTCTTGCTGTTAACCTGTATTCATAGAAGACAATTCCAAGCTCTCTCATGTATCAACAGTCTCAAAGCCTGGAATGCACAGAATTAAGATTTGGGAACAGACTATATCATGCATGGACAGCAAGAGGGAGGAATGACACAAGGCAAAAACTAAGTAACTCTAAGTATGATCTCACAGTCCTTAAGTGGACTATGAGATTCTCAAGGGATAAAACTTAATGTCATTCATTTCATGTTCACAATTCCTTGTACTTAAAAATACTCAGCAAATCATTTAACCAAATGAGAAGAGATAAGGTATGATAGGGAAAGGATATTTTATTAATTTAAAACCAACAATGTTGGGGGCCGGGAAGACAGCTCAGTGGAATAAGTGCTTGCCTGGCAAGCCCAAAGTCCTAAGTTCGATCCCTGGTACCACCAAAAAATAAATAAATAAATAATAAAATCAACAATGCTAGCCACTGTGTCACACACTACTTTAGATACTATATACAATGTTAAAAGAGCTAACAGGAGCCGGCGAGATGGCTCAGCAGTCAAAAGTGCTTATTTAAGCAAGCTTAGGCAACCACAGGGACTGCAGTTTGATCCTCAGCACCACATGCTGTACCAGACCCACCCCAAGGGCAGGCTGAGTCAGCCATTTAAAAAAAAAAAGAGAGCTAACAGTTATTTCTTTTCTAACCAGCTACATATGATGCTACTTGAGTAAGACAATAGTGGTGACATTGATAATTTTTAGGAAAGCTCATTATGTTTACTAAGATTATACTAGAATCTTGAGCAGAAGATCCCCTAAATGAAGAAGGCTGTATAGACGGAATATGTATTATTACCATGTAAGTGGGTAGGACCCTTCAGAAAGTATGACTCCTAAGGTTTTACAAAATGAAAAATTAGGGGCTGGCAAGATAGCTCAGCGGTCTAAAGTGCCTAGTTAGGCAAGCTTAGGAAACTACAAGGACTGCGGTTCGATCCCCAGCACCACATGCTGCGCCAGCCCCATCCCCAGGGCAGGCTGAGCCTGGCCATAAATAAATAAAGTTTAAAAAAAAAAAACAAAATGAAAAATTATTCTAGTGTAACCATCAGGCATCACTGGCCATAGTCTTAGACCCAAAAGGATGAACAAATCCCTTCTTACTGCATGCCACTGAAGAGCCCACACAAATATTCAGGGTCCAGGTACACTTTGCTAACTGTATCACTTCAAAACACCCAAGTTACTATCTACTGGTCACCTACAGTATAGTAAGCCTGCATTTACTAAGATAATTCCAATAACAACATGAAGAAGGTTTTTCCCCAAGTAAAGCAATGATAGGTTAAGGTTAACTTAATCCTCCATATCTTGAAATATCTGGGCTCCACCCTACTTATCTAGCCTTCTCAAACTTTCCTACCTAAATTCTAATAAAAATGTTCTATTCACATGGGGGTTGTGGTGGTAGCAAAGAACAAAAAGGCATCCCGTGAAGGTTAAGTAGAATGAGAAACCAGTGTTCTCTAGTTTTAGTCCCTTCTAGTCACCACTTAACTACTGAAAAGGAGAAGAGTGGCATTCAGCCGAAAACTGAAAGCTACCTATGAAAAATTTCCTCCCATCATCCTGTTTCTTACCCTCATTAGCTGATTCTAGGTGTGAAGCATAAATGTACAAGAACAAGGCTGCAACATCCTGATACAGGAAGCAATCGAAGACTACTAAGCATCATAGTCAAGAAGAATCAAAAGTCAATTAAGAGTGTCCCAACTAGCCAAGAGGGATATTTGAACTTCAACAAATTAGTACTGAAACACATCAGATATTTATAGCTATTAAAGCAGTTATAAATACATATATAGATATGCAACTTTCTGAGATGACTAGGAACCAATTATCATATTGAAAGCTGTTCTTTAAAAAGAAAAAAAAAAACTGAGACAGTGCAGTAGCACACATCAAAATTCCAGCCATTTGAGAAACTGAAATAGGAGGATCCAAAGATCCAGCCCAGCCTCAGCAACTTAGCAAGACCCTGAGTCAAAATACAATTAAAAACTAAAAAGAGCTAGGGAAGTGACTCAGAGGTCCCTATGTTCAATATCCAGTAGAAAGAGAGAGAGGGAGAGGAAGAGAGATAGAATGCAGATACCCAGCAAGTAAGCACCAAACAATTAAGGAAGCAAGCAGCAAGCAAGCTAGCTTGCTAGCTTCCTACAAACTCTATCACTGACTAACTAAATAAAAACTGAAGAAAAACATAAAATCATTCCACAGGGTAGAAGAAAACAAAATGATAGCAGTTAAGTGCCACCACTGTGGAACTCCAATGAATTCACAGATTTTTATAAATCTAAGGTATCACAACATAATGAACGTTGTGAATGAATACATCATACCTGCCAATGTTCACCAAAATGAATTAACCTGAATTTATTAAGCTTCTGGATTCAGCCATCCATTTGCAGGAATACTGATAAGGGAAACATTATAAAAGACTCTCAAACTGCTTCTAGCTGAAGGCAGTACTGAACAAGACTGAAGAGTAGAGTAGTATTTTACTCACAAAAAAGTATGCCCCATGAAAATATAATAGTTAATACTCCAGCCAACCACTGATCTATGCCAGTTGTTCCTTGATCATCAGATCAGCATCACTATAACCTGAGAACTAAGAACTGCAAAATACAGGGCTCTCCCCCTCTCCCTTACAGAATCAGAAACTCTGGGATAGGGCCTAGTGATCGGTTTCAACAAGTCCTCTAGGTGATTCTGATGCTCCTTCAAGTTTCACTACCACTGTTCTACACATTTCACAATGCAAGTCACATAAACTTAAGTAAAACCCTATAAGGTAAATAATATTAATTTGAAGATTACAAACTGTATAGCACAAAGATAATTTGAATTAATTCAATTAAATAATTTGTACAAGGTTACACTGCTGGTAAGGAAAGAAAGATTTAAAACCTTAGTTGAGGGAGTTTGGCTGCGCAGTTCATGTCCTTAGTCACTACGCTAAAAAATCTATCTACATATAACAGCTCAATTGGCAGCATGTAGTTAAAAGAGAAGGTGAAGGGGCCGGTGAGATGGTTCAGTGGTCTAAAGCGCCTGCTTAGGAGGGCTCAGGCGACTGCGGGGACTGCAGTTCGATCCCCGGCACCACATGCTGCGCCAGCGCCACCACCAGGGCAGGCTGAGCCAGCCACAAAATGAATAAATAAAGAAACAAATAACACAACAAGCAAACAAATAAATAAATAAATAAAATTAAAAAAAAAAAAAAAGAGAGAAGGTGAAGAGGGAAGCTGAAACAAGATGATCACTTGGGCCCAGGAGTTTGAGGCTAGTCAGGCTGGATATATAGCAAGACTCTTCTAAAAACTGTATAAGGATAAAAAAGCAAAGACCATGAGACATATGCCTCACCACAAAAAAAGACAGACATGTAACAAAATACATGTGGCAAATAAATATTAATTTTTTTAAATTGTCCAAAATATAAGCAACCACTAAATACAACATATTTAAGCATCTTTAACTATAAGGAGTTAAAACCTGAATTATGCTAAAGGTGGCGCATAAATTCATGGCAGTATGTGCAAACTTACCAGTCTTTCAAATCTAAATTATTAAGTCATTCTGAAATAAAGCCTTCTCTAGTTTTAGTCCCTTCTAGTCACCACTTAACAACTACTGAAACGGAAAAACTTTCAACACTTAAAATTATACCTGAACCTCAGGGTTGAAGAATTTTTAACATTATCTAGTTCAATTAGCAGTCTAAACTGAATCAGAACTATAATATCAATCTCCATTTAATGATAACTTCATAAAAACAGAAACAAGTCACATTCTACAATCAATTTTTATGTCACTACTATAATTTTATTTTATTTTAAATTTTTTTGTCACTACTATAATTTTAAAAGCTGAATGATTAAGTTTTTAAAGGCTCTACAAAGACAAATCTCGGGCCGGCGAGATGGTTCAGTGGTCTAAAGTCCCTGCTTAGGAGGGCTCAGGCAACTGCGGGGACTGCAGTTCGATCCCCGGCACCACATGCTGCGCCAGCGCCACCACCAGGGCAGGCTGAGCCAGCCACAAAATGAATAAAGAAAGAAACAAACAAACACAACAAGCAAACAAATAAATAAATAAATTAAAAATTAAAAAAAAAAAAAAAAAAGACAAATCTCAAGATAACAGCTCAAAACAAAATTTCAGCTTTTTACTCAGAGGGCCACTCCCTTCAATATACGAAAGCATTTATATAACCAGAGAACTAAGCTGGTCAACAAGTACATCAAGTTTTAGCAACTCAACTATGACACATCAAATGGCAAGCCTCCCAAAAATCTGGAGCCAAATTATCCAACATTAACATATATAAACATCTGATAACCAGTCACTGAGGAAACACAAGAAAGCAATGCAAGAAAACATCACATACTTGCAAATATCTTACAGATAATGAGATTACTGTAAAGCAGCCTAATATAGATACATCTATATAACAGATTTCAGCTTAAGTCTTACTCCAGGAAAGGTACTGGTAACATGAAATGTAAATAGTTTCAAAGCAACCAAGTTTGATATTTTAATACTTTGAATTTGTACCTGAAACACATAACAAAAGGAAAAAAAAACTTTAAGTTAAAGAAAAAAACATTAAGAACTGTGGAAAACTACTGTAATAACAGTGTGGTACTGGCACAAAATCAGACTTTAAAAAAAAAAACAGGGTCTCACTATGTAACCCAGGCTGGTCTTGAACCTATGGAAATCCTCCTGTATCAGCCTCTCAAGTGCTGGGATTACAGGCATGTGCCACCATGCCTGGCTAAAAGCAGATATATTGCATAAATAAAATAGAAAATGCAGAATCAAACCCAAGCACCTTGAGCTATCTCATTTTTCATATATGCTGGAGAAAAAATAGTCTCTTTAACAAACAGTGCTGGGGAAAAACAAGTTACTCACGTCAAGAATCTGGATCCCTATCTCTTAAAAATCAAAGCTGATCTAAGACCTAAACAGAAAAATAGATACTTCAAACTTTTGAAAGATAAAACAGGTGAAACTATTAAAAACACAGGTATAGGCAAAGACTTCCTCAACAGAATTCCAATTGTTCTAGATACCAAGAATCAATAAATGGGACTGTATCAATTTTAAAACTTCTGCACAGGGGCCGGCGAGATGGTTCAGTGGTCTAAAGCGCCTGCTTAGGAAAGCTCAGGCAACTGCAGGGACTGCAGTTCGATCCCCGGCACCACATGCTGCACCAGCCCCACCACCAGGGCAGGCTGAGCCAGCCACGAAATAAAGAAACAAACAAACACAACAAGCAAACAAATAAATAAATAAATAAAATTTAAAAAAAAAAAAAAACTTCTGCACAACCAACAGAATACAAAGACAAACCATGGAATAAGAAAAAAAATTGCCAACTACACCTTGGATAGGGGCTTAATATCTACACTATATAAAGAATTAAAGAAAAAAATAGATCCCTTCAAAATATAAGACCTGGGCCGGCGAGATGGTTCAGTGGTCTAAAGCGCCTGCTTAGGCAAGCTTAAGCAACCACAGGGACAGTGGTTCAATCCCGGGCACCACGTGCTGTGCCAGCCCCACCCCCAGGGCAAGCTGAGCTGGCCATAAAAAAAAAAACGCCCAATCAAAAAATGGGCAACTGAAATGAACAGACACTCCTCAGAAGTAATACAAAGACCAATAAACACATCGTTAAGTGTTCCACATCCTTGCCCTAGCAATATGTAAATCAGAACAGAGATTCCATTTTGTCCCACTAAGAATGTTTATTATCAAGGACTCAAAGGACAAGAAATTCTGGCAAGACTGTTAGGAAAAAGGAACTCTTCTACATTGTTGGTGAGAAATGTAAGCTAGTACAAACACTATAGAAATCAGTATGTAGATTCCTCCAAAATTTAAGAATAAAAATTCCATTTGACCCAGTTATACCTCCTGAGTAGTTTCCTGAAAGTTAATCATATTACATATATATACACATATATACAACATGATATATATATATATATATATATATATATATATAAAACCATATTTATGGCAGCATAAAGCACAATAGCTGAATTATGGAACCAGATTATATGCCCATCAATAAAAGTAAAGAAAAAGTTTTGGTACATGCATAGAATGGGGTATTATTTAGCTATAAAGTACAAATTTGAGCCAGTCATGGGAAAATGAATGGTTCTTGATACTATAATAGTAGGTGAAACAAGTCAGACACAGTTAAATATTGAATGACTTCTGAGAGGCCTAATATATAAACAATTTAAAAGACAAAATAAAAGATCCCAAGAAACAGGTAGGCAGATTCTATGGAGGTAGGACGGGTATCTGGGGAGGCGGAGTTGAGGTGGTACACGTGCAGGAAAAGGGGAGTAAAAATGATCAAAATACAATATATGTATGTACCAATCCAAGACAAATGTAATAATGTGTGGCAAACACACCAAAAAAAGTTTTTTGAACTGTGGAAACATTTAAATATTGTAATACCTATTGTGTACAAAGTTTAATACCTGTACTATATAGTTATCCTAATTTCAAAAACTCAGGTTTAGGTTTAAGTGTCTATGTTTAAACTTTTTAGCTGCAGAAAATTTGGTAAATATCTATTCATCATACACAATGTGCTCAAAACTGATTTGTTGACAAGTACGGGCTAGCTATAACTCCCAAGAAAAAAATCTTTAATTTTTTTTTGTTGTTGTTTTGAGAGAGGGTTTCATTGTGTGCTCCAGGGTAGTTATGTAGACCACAATGGCCTTGAACTCTTGTTAATCCTCCTGCCTCAGTTTCCCAAGAGCTGGGATTAAAGGTATACATCCCCATGCCCAGTCAGCTCTCTAATATTTAGTCAGGTCTCAAGTTCGTACTAATTTCATCATGAAGGAACATCTAATTGAAAAGCCTGAACTCATGATCCACAACACTGGTATTTCATTTAAAAACCTAAAACTTTTCATTAGTTCAGGGGCACATGTGCCTGCCTGGCAACTGCAAGATCCTGAGTTTGATCCCCAGTTAGAGAGAGAGAAGAGAGAGAAGAGAGGAGAGAGGAGAAGAGAGAGGAGAGAGAGAAAGAGAGAGAGAGAGAAGGGCTGGCCAGACAACTCAGCAGATTAAAGCACTTGCTTAGGCAGACCCAGAGACAGGACAGGACATACTGAGACTGGGTGTGGTGGCACGCGCCTGTAATCTCAGTGCTTGGGATGCTGAAAACAGTATCACTGTGAGTCTGAGCTATGTACTGAGACCCTGCAGACATACACGAAAAAGAGGTCTGCTCTGCTCCCATTTCTGCCTAAATCAAAAGCTAGCTGTAGCCTATGAGTTCTATTTCTATTCTCTGGTTCTGACCATGGAAGAACATAAGGGTAGGGTCCAAAAGGGGTAATACTGCATCAGGAAACAAATGAACAGTTTAAAAAATATTATTCAAATTAAAAGTAATAGGTAAAGTAGGTTGTTCATTAACACCTGAAAATCAGACCTAAATGGAAGCTTCCAAAAATTGTTTTAGCATTGTCATTTCAAGAATTATGACAGAAGAAATCACCACTAGGTGAGAAGTAACAGGTCAAAGTACTTGAGATAATGTCAAAGTATTAAGTATAGTATAAAATATAAAAAAATCAGCTAAGGCTACTGAAACAACACACGCACGCGTGCGCACACGCAGCCAAAGGTACAATCAAGACATTATCTAGGAAACATTAGACTTTTCAACTAGGAGACCTACTTTTCTTGTAGAACAGGAAGCAGGGCCAAGACATGGAAATGAAGTCAAGTATCAAATCAGACTTTGCCAGATAAAAAGGAATCCATGACTAGTTACTTTAGGATAGTCATTAGGCCAGCAGTATCAATTCCAATCAGGATATGGAAGATTACTATTTGTTCCATTATAATGGGTTCTAAAGGTCTTTAACAAAAACAGGTTAGACTCTAGCAATGGAGAACAATCACCAAAAGTGGGGGAAATGCTACTGACCAATTTCTTCAACAAAGTGGTCGAACAAACAATAAATGTGAACCTACAGATAAACAGATTGAAGTTACGTCAACACTTTTTGACAAATGTATTCTCTGAATCATTAGACATATTATAAAGAAAGTAAAGCTGAGAAAACTGGGGAAATTTGAATACTTGCTTCCTATTTTCTGTTAATATTTTTTTAAAGAGCCCTTGTTACTGGGCAATTCTACACATAAAAATAACCAGGAAGATTGAACTCAGTTATTGAGTGGCGAAGTAAGAAAAACAGGTCAAACAGAATGGCTGCATTCTTATGTTAAAGTGGTTAATGGTTTTGTGACGTGATCACTATATTATTCAGTTTTACGTTTCAAATTTTTTATAACTTTTAAAAACAATTATATAAGTTTTAATTTTTTGAATTATGCTTACTTGAAAGGCACATACAAACAATGCATTTAAACAGTTCCCTTTAATTCAGTGATTAATGCCACTTAAACGCAAGAAGCAACTAGTGTCACATCAGATTCAGGCAATGGAAGAAACCAAAGTAGGTCAATATGATAAATTCCTCCACCATCTCCTTTTCAGGAAGTAAGATACAAATACTACTAACAAAAATCTACAAAAACTAACCTAAAATTGCAGCCAATCATACTCATCCTGATGGGAAATCCAACACTGCTCCAATAGGTTTCTGAACCTTCCTGGTCTGTTTGCTGGTTTCTCTGCAGCACTAAGCCACTCAAGGCCGGGCTAGTGGAGGACCTACAAAAAAAGGTGTGTGGGGGAGACAAAGATATACATTTATTAGGATGTGGCAGAGTGAACCATTATATCAATGTTTTCACATAATCGGTTATTATTTCTGAAGCAATAGCGCTCACATTAACTTGTATTTTTAAGGATCTGCTTTGAGCTATATAACTTTAGACTCAAAAACCTATAGCTACAATAGTTCTAACTTGATGCTTACTCAACACCCCTGAAAACTCAACTAGGTTCTCAACTCAAGTGAAATTTAGGAGACAGTGTTTACATGATTTTGGCCATATGGGAGGACAAATGGTAAACAATCTTGGAAACTCAGGTTGAACTTTACCACTGAACTTTATACAAAGTTTGTACTTAGTATCGCCACTCTTTCCTGTCTTCTCAGAAATCTACCTAGAATAAATTAAACCTTTCAGGCCACACCTAAATTATCACTCCCAGATTTATTCTAATGCTGAATGAATGACAAGTGAAAATAAGGGCTAATTTGGTTTTTGTTTTGTCTTTTTGAGACAGGGTCTTGCTATGCAGTTCAGGCTGTCCTTGAGCTCACATTTTGTAGCTCAGGCTGGTCTCAAACTTGCACCAATCCTCTTGCCTCAGCCTCCCAAGTGCTGGGTTACAGGTGTGGGCCACCACAGCCTGGCAATAAGGGTTAATTTGTAATCACTTTTTTACCCACTGTAAAAGGCACAAAGGCAAAATCTCAAAGTAATCTCCTTTCAAAAAGAAAAATGGGGGCCAAGGATATAGCTCAGTGACATAGTACCTGCCTGAGAAGCACAAGGTCCTGAGTTTAATTGCCAGTACCAAATAGAGAAAAAGGGGCAAATTTATTTCCAAAACACTTCAAGCTACAGCAAATCCTCAAACTCAAAACTAGACTCCACACACAATTATTGACTACTTAACGTAAGTTTTCAATGATACTATGCTTTTCACTAGTAAATTTCTATTTCAACACCCATTTGTCTAACCAGAATAAATTGGTCTAATGTAAACACGAGCACAAGAAACACTATCTCCAATTCAAATATTCTTCCAGTTAATAAGTACACTAGAAAATATAAAACAACAAAAGCGACAAGAGGTGGTGTACTACAAAAAATAAAAAGGCACTTGGTACCCCAAGCAATCTTTTTAACACCTTTCAGGAATCATCTTGTTCAGGTAAAAAAATTCCAAACAGCAGATCCCCACACTAAAGAGCCAAATAAATGAGGCAGGGGAAAAACAGTATAAACACTTGTAAACTAAGTAGTAGAAAGTTCTCTTTTAGCACTGTAAAATGTATGACACTCAATTTCAATTCTTTTGTAGAGGGGCCAGGGAGATAGCTCCGTGGCACGAGTGTCTGCCTGGCAAGTGCAAGGTTGTAAGTTCAAACCCCAATCGTGCAAAACAAACAAACGAACAACAACCAAAAAAACCCCACAATTCTTTTGTAGAATGAATGACAGGACAAACTGCCTTTGAAGGAATGAACAGGTAAGGGGTGAGGCATCCCTTCCAAAGATAAAACACCTGGGTGTGGTTCTTGACAGGAACATCATTATAGCTCATAGTTATTCCAGGTGAGCCACTGTACTGAAATTCTTAGGCCAGAAAAAATCAGAACAAGAGTCATCATGAACCACACTATATAGCTAAAGGTGAGGGGGGAAATATAAAATGACATAGCAGGCCTAAAAATATTTCAGAAACTTAAAGTCTTACACCAAGAAAAAAAAAGTCATGGCAATTTATTTTATACCTACCATGAGCCAGGCACTATAAATTTTCTCACTCCAACAAACCCCTTTAAATTCTATCATTACTCTCCCACTACATAATTAAACAAATTGATCATGTGAAACATAATTTGTCCAAGGTCACCAAGTTTAACGTGAAGCCAAAGCACATACTGTACAATACATCCACCATACGCGACTGTTTCACAAGAAAAAGAAACATAGTATTGGTGTCTCTTCAACGTAGTATCAGAGCCCAAACCAAGCAAAGCTGAACGTAATTTACAAAGGAAGCAAATGGTAATTGTTTATAGCAATAACGCATGTAGAAAAGGAAATACAGTCGGACAAGAAGGATACAATCTATCAATGATGTTTAACGCATGATGGGGTTGGAAAACACAGGGAGCCTGATAGCAACTCCAAGAGATTCAGCTCCTAGAAAAGTTTTTGGAGTGAAGGGAAGGAAACACAAGAATTAAATGAGAAGCAGGTAATAGGTGCTTCACAGCAAAAATAGATGTCCATGGACCTACAGGCTACTACAGAAAATGAGCAAGATAGAGAAAAGGGCGGGTCTCAGTCTTGCAAAGGAAATGAGGGAGGGACCAAAGACAAAAAGTTGGTTGGGAAGTAATGGTGTAAGGAAGCTAGCCACCAAGTGTCCAATATACAACTACAGACCCCACCAATTCATTCATTGTTACACTTAAGAGTGGTCTAGCAGTTCGCAGAATTGAATTTTCTACCCTGTGCCCAAATCAGGGTCATGCAAACACGAGGACCTCAGGAAATTAAAAATACTATGACTTGATCCACAAAAAGATGGGAGTAAATTCAAGGAACGTGATGGACTCTATTAAACGCCTGCGTCGAAGAGACTCAGGGAAGAAGATGGGTCAATCTAAAGGACTTAGGCTAAGTTCTAAATTAAAATAGGGAGGGAGTAACAGGAAAAAACTATAAGTTCACCCCTTAAATAGGTCTCCGCTATCCGTGTAGAATGAAAGACAACGTCAGGACAACAGAATTTTGTAAAAGGTCTATACCTTGACCCCAAACCTTAGTTCAAAGACCACGCGAGTCGAGCTGAGCCCACGTACACATTAAAAACTAAGGTCATCGCAAGGCTAATGCGTTCGGAGGCGGACTGTAAAAATGGTAGGGGGAGGTGACTACTCGTCTTTGGTTGAGCCTCTTTCTCCTACCACCCAATCTAATGATCAAGCTCACTATCCAACGAACTTGGAACTCGCCTTGCATACTTCCCAACTCCCCACTGCGGCGGCGATGACAACGAAGATGACCAATTGGTGGGGCAAAGGCAGGCCCCACATGCGGCTGAGGCCCGGGAAATGGTGTCACCTGAACCCCCTAGAAATGAGATGGTCTTCGTCTCAGGCAGTTTACCCCGGCCTCGCCACTTCACTATCCGTCACTCCCTTAATGCCGTGTACCTGGGACGTCACAAACAGGGATAGCCAACACCTCGGCCTCGGGTGCTAGCTGGACAGACATCAGCCTCCGCCGCCATCTTAACAGCAGGCGGACCGACCCTAGTCACTGCCCCACCACCACCCCTCATTCCCCGGCTATCAGAGCCACAGCTAAAGGATCCCACGAGGACTTATGCTAGATCCCGCGAGAACTCACCAAAAACCACGCGAGCCAAGAAAATGCTACCACCGCCTTCGCGGCTGCTGCAGTCAATAGCCGAACCGCTGCCGCCTTCACAAAATCGCGCGAGAACCTTTACCGGACGGAGAAAGCTGGAGCCCAGCCCTTCCCAGAGCCCTCCTTCCACCACATTCGAAATCGCTTCAGCTCGGCTAACACCCTACGCGAAGCAAAAAGCAAATGACGCACAACCTCACAAACCACTAAGGGGCGGAGTTAATCTTCAGCATGCGTTGTGAACATCGCGATACTACTTTTCGTTACGGCGAGACCTTCGAAATCCACCGCAAGATGCAGCCCGCGCCTCGCCTTTAGGAAACAAGGGATCTCGCGAGACCTGGCGCACGCTCCTAAATAGGAGAGAGGTGGGGCCTCAAGAAAATGACTGGGAGTTTTTCGCGGAAAGGGAGGAAGCTCTAGCCCTGCAGGCATCTCGCCTACCACGAGGTTTCCGACCCACTGCGGAGCTGGCTGCCAAACCTCGCGATGACACAGCTCAGCGCCAAATCTCGGCCATGTCCTGAAAACTGCCTCCGCCCCCGATCTAGGTGTCTACAGCTTGCCAAGTGCTTGAGAAAAATTTAAAAGTCAACCTGTTTATTCTCACGCTTCCGGGCAGGGCAGTACCAATTAGTCAAACTCCATTCTGGAAGGGGAGCAAAGGGTTCCCCATTGTTACCTACCTCCAGGAAAAACATATCATCCTGGACTAACACAGAAAACGTGTTCAATCTCACACAAGGATGCAAATGCAAATGAAAACAATGACATAACATTTTTTGCACATTAGATCAGAAGAAAAATTCAAAAGACCTGTAATATCCAGGCTCCTTCCCTCGCCGCACTGCAGGCTAGCCTGAATCCATCTTAATCTAACTAAAGGCTCGAATCATTACTTCTAGCTCCAAAGCCACCAATTTTTAACTACTGAAGCTTTACTTGCACATAACCAAAAAGACCCAATAAAGTGGTTTTCTCCAAACAAAGGAGACTGCCCTCAAAAGCAAATTCAAGCTGGGGGCGGGGATGATGAGTGCTTAAAGCTTTTAATATGGCAGTTTTTCCACGTCTAGCCAACAATGTTTCTCCAAACCTTAAGATCCAATCTGGCTCAATCTGTGGGCTTTTCCATTCTAAGGCTTTGCTCTGTCCATTCTAACGCAAATTTCATAGCGAGTAGTACATTTTAATAACGAGTAGTACAAATACCCCCATCTTATGTTTTAAAATATTTTTCAGTTATTCTTAGCTATTGCCCTGCAGATGAACTTTAGAATCAATATTAAGTTCTAAAAACTTGCTATATTTATTAAAATTGCATAAATCAATATAGGAAAAAAACGAACATCACTACAAATTTGAGCCTTCTTATCCAAAAGCATAGTATCTTGTCTCCATTTATGCAAACGCTTTTATTATATTCCTCAATAAAGTTTTATAGTTTACTTCCAGGTATTTGTATTCATTTTTCTTGCTATCCCAAGTGGGGTTTTTTTGTCATTAAATTTACAAAACGCTACTTCCATGTAGATAGGAAGACATCGATATTCACTTTTGTAGTCAAGTAAAAATGTTCAATGTACTTGGAATTAATCACGCAAATCAAAACAATGACATTCGAGTTTTTCCTTTAAATTTGACAAAACTACAAACATTGATAATCATTCATGTTGGTACAACTATGGAAAAGCAGGCACTTTGCACAACATCGGAGAGTATAAATTGGTATATCGTTATGGGAAAGCAATTTGAAAAAAAATTATGAAAATTCAAAACGCAAACACTTTGACCCAACACTCTTGTAATAATTTCCTAGAGAAATATTCATACATGTTCAAGAAAAATATACAAGCCCACTCATCGCAGCATTGCTTGCAATAACCCCCTCCCACCAAAAGAGAAGCAAGCAATCAGGAAATGGTTAAACTGTAGTACAATAATACAATGCAGCTGTTTAAAAACTGGGATAAATTTGGATTCCCTAACATAGGAAGAGCTACAAAATATGGTTAGAATTTTACAAAACAACTAGCTGAAATGAATGTGTACAGTATCTTTTAAATAGCAAAACATATACACTATATAGATACTCTGCATATGTGATACGTATTTATATCACATATATGTATATAGTCTAGTAGTTACCGGCGAAGCCTGCTCGTCCGCTCACCTTCCCTCTCCTCTGAGGCCACCTTTCACGAACCTAGAGAGAAATATCGAAGGCCTGGCCTCTACTATGTCTCTATGGCTACTTGGTTATGGCTAATGCCGATACCTCGCATCTCCACAGTCGTCGGTCTCTCGATACGTTGCGGGCCGCTGTGCCACTGTCCCGGAAGATGCAGCTAGCTCTCCGGTGGCGCGGGCTGAGGCCTTGGGGGAGGGGAGAGGAGGCGGGGTTCAGGAGGGCGGGGGCGGGCCGCCTAGTCCCTCCAGCAGCCTTTCCCTTAGGCTCCTTAAGGCCGCCACCTCCGAGCCTCCGCGCAGGGTCCCGTGGGAACCGTCCCCTCCTCACCCCTCCACACACGGAGAGCTGAAGATGGCCCTTTAAATTGAACCCGCCCCCTATCCTGGACTTGAACGCTCACCTTGGCCGCAGTGGCTCCGTGGAGCTCGCAAAAGCTTGCAGGGGTCTGTGGCCCTCTTTCAGCTCTGCACCCCTTGCTCACTCTCAGTAGAACCTCCCCCAGCAACTCCGCTCACTCTTGATCTGAGGCTCCACCCACCGCACCGAAGGCCCCGCCTCTGACCCTTGGGAGGCCGCTCAGTCTATAGTGTAGCAGGTCCTCTGCGAGAGGCCGCGCCAGAAAGGATAGTGGGGTCACTAAGAAATTGGTATTTAATTCGAGCCACAGTGGAACCTGCTGAAGGGGACATAATTTAATTAAAAACTAAAAACCCCTCCAACTGCCTTGAAAAATATGGGGACCAGAGCAATAGGGCAAGTCAAGAAACTGGAGGGCAGAACGCTGATCGTAGTTGCAAGCCCTTTAAAACATTTCAAGTACATAGTAAACTGTCAGACATTCTTTCTTTTTCTCCTTATCATTATTTGGTGTGGCTGTGTGATTCGCAAGGAATCTGTATTTGTAAATGCATAGGAATAAAAAGGATCTGGTAGGAGTTACCATTAACCATGCTTTATCTGATGGTTCAGAATGAGATTGTAGTGTGAAAGCACTGGACAGTTTTGATTTTAACTCTATGATAAGATTTAGATTTTCAACCAAAAAATGCATCTTAATTTAATTTTTAAAGCATAACAAAGAACTCGAGACATATAGGAAATAAAGCTGTAATTATATCCTTGGGTTTTAATTGCAAACTTACAGAACAGTGGTTCTTGTCTTGAATTGGGAATCTGCTAAATGGAACCATCTCCCCAATATGTACTTACAGATTAAGTTTTGTAAAAAATCTCAGGAGATATACAGGAGGACAGACCCGTTGACATAGAGTATCTTGTTGACTATTCTTACTATGTTATTTTTAATGAATGAATGTTATTTTCATGGAAAGGCAAATTATTTATTAGATCCTTTCCATTAACAGGAATACAGGGGATGGGGAGATAGCTCAGTGGATTAAGTGCTTGCCTAGCAAGTGCAAGGTCCTGAGTTCAATCCCCAGTACCACCAAAACAAACAAACAAACAAACAAAAAAATCAGTAACAGGAATACAGACATGGCTTTTGCCACAGCAGTCGTGGAAGAGCAGTACACATGACTCAATACTAGCACACATCTGTTCAGAATGTAATCAAGACTAAACACCCCAAAGTGTATGTAGTACAGTACATGAACACAGAGGTATGTCCCTCTGTGCTTTAGGAGCACAGGCAATGGATCTGCCAAAAGCTGCAAGTACAAATGGGTAGCAAAATCATCAAGAAAGAATGGACACACACAACCATAGCCAGGAGAAATAAGAGATGCCTAGCAAAGTCCT
>PVKN010016357.1:0-17933 GCA_004027915.1 Capromys pilorides
TAGGCAGAGAGAAATATAGCAGAAGATCTTCTACCCTAACCATTATACTTTAGTTTGTAAGTTGACCAGGTAATTGTTTTGGCTGTTTTTCCTATTATTGTTCTTTCTGAGAAACAGCTGATCACTGTGATGTATTTATGGACACTATGATGCATATTGTAAGAACCAATCTCCAACTGAAAAGCCACTTTGCCTCTGTGCTTCCTGCCTGTATATTGTATAGAAGCTATAGACCACCAGATATCAGTACTGCTGTTTCAGGAATGACCCAGATCAGTGCTGACTGAGGAAAATAACTCTTTCTTCCAATTCTGGGTGTTGTTTCAGTGTTTCTGTTTTCCATAGCAAAACAATATCAAAGGTATAGTTTACCCTTGCAGTAAGCTGAGAGGACCATGCAAATCCTGATGGCAGTGTGATAGAGACAATCTGCAACCACAAGGATCCTAGGAGGGTAGGGGTAAATGAGTTACTACACAGCCAATATCAGAAGTACGTATAAAAGTGATGATTTAGAAATACACGTATTGCTTTATTTGCCAAGACAGGCTGAGATGTCATTATAGAAATTGTGTAAGAAAACAGACATCAAGGAACTCTGAAATCCAGAAAGGCACTTGACACTGGGCATGAGCAAAAACTTCATTCTATTGAATCACTAGGTTTGAGTCTATTTACTGAGTCAAGATTTTTAGTTAGAATTTTGCTATTTTGTATTTCCAAGGGAGAAATTTTGTTTAAAATTGTTCAGTTTTGGTCCCTACTCTTATATAATAATTCTCCATGTGTGAAATACCATTTTTCTTCTGTTGGGTCAGTTCTCAGAATCTTGCAGAAGTTTCACATGGCCTGCATAAATCAACCTCTTTGGGATTATTTTGGAGACACTGCAGGTTTTATTTAACCACACACACACACACACACACACACACACACATATATATATATATATATATATATATATATATATATATACATGTATATATATATATAACATATATGTATGCTTTGTTTTACTCTTTATAACTTTTTTGGATATTGTGAAAATGTTAGGTTTTAGACTCTCCTACATGGAAAAAATATATTAAGTAACTTTACTCTATCTAGTTAACCAAATTGACTTATGTTAACAAACTTGACAAGGAAAAAGTAGAAATTAACCAATTCCCAAGCATCATCAGGAATAAAAACGTAAACATAAAAACCAACTGTGATGAGAAGCTATTTGACAAACAGGAATGTGAATAAAATAAGTAACTCACAAGAAAATCAAACACCGTTTTATGAGGGTAAGACTCTCAAACCATGGACAGTAGTAATTGTGTATACTTTACCAGAGCAATGTACAGTTTATTATCGTTTCCCATGGTATTCCTACTACTCAGTCTATGTTTGTGTCAGCTACATATAATCCCATTTAAAAATCTTAACCTGATGCTTCAATCTTGCAATGAATTGGTGAGTAAAACTTATCCACACATCATTTTGAATCATAGTAGGACGCTGATTATTGCACAAGTTAGAGCCTCCAACTTTCCGTTAGTGATATTTGATGGGTAGTTAAATCATGATATTCAAATCTAAGGTACAGCTATATGAAGCAGAGAGAATTCAGACATAAAAAGTGCTAAAAATGTTCCAGGACATTCATAAGATACAAGGAGCTGTAAGAGTGTACCCATTAAAATATTGAAAGTTAGATGCAAGTGGTCCCAATTTGAAAGGCACTTGCAAAATCTGTGTAACAGCCATTTTTAAAAAACAGAATTTATTGCAAGTATAGCACAATAATTTTCATTTTTCTGTTGCTTTTCCATGAAAGTTATAGATTATTTAGTACATAATTGACAATCTTAATTCTTTCAACAGAGTACCTTGAAAACTCCAGTCATAAGTGACATTTTCTCACTCACTCTGTATCACTATAGTTTTATTCCAGGAATTTGTATTTCTTAATTTCCAGGATCAAAATTTCATTAGAAGCCTAATATTAATCAATTTACCATTAATTATTTTTTAAACTGCAATTTTAATGTATAACATATCTAATCCTTTAAAAAAAGTTTTTTTTTTTTTGTTTGTTTGTTTTTCATTTTTGTACTTTAGGGAACAGTCTACAGAGTGTTTACAGTCTCACTACTAGATCGGACTAGCAGTAGTCCACCTGTTTACACTCTCCCCAGAGCTGGGATTACAGGAGTACGCCACCTCACCCAGTCTCAATCACTGTCTCTGCTTGTCCTAGGGATGGGGTGGGCATGGCAGACCCCAGGATGATACCCCTAGCCCCTGCACTTGCTTGCAGGCACTTTAATTTGCTGAGCTATTTGACTTCAGCCAGATTAGGGTGTAGTCCCTTGAGTAAAAGAGTCAGACAGAATGGACTCAGAAGAGATATGTCTCATTAATGATATTTAAAAATTACTTAATCATAATTACACAAAAACTAGAAAGACTTAAGAGTGAATTACCCCATTATGAAATGGAAGTTCTGAGTATAATATTATGTAACTAATTTAATTATTCCTCATAAAGACCTCTTGATACTACCTACTGTCTAGCAATCTGTAAATACTTGTTTTCATGCTTATTTAGCTCATTCAATCTATATAATGGCGCATTCTATCTAGTGGAGTCATGACAGCAACTTCTTTGCATTTCTCAACGAGAGCTATGGAAAGCATTTGGGCAGGTTTAGGCAAGAAAGTTCATTTGACATACCTTTTAAATTCAATTCCCAGATAGTGCTGATCCTTTTTGCATCTCCCAGTCTTGTCTTAAATTGGTCTTTATGTATAACATGCACTTACGTGCATAATGACAGATATCATCAGAGATATTACATTGAAAATTGTTGGGTTATACTTATATTCATTTCACACACTCTATGTGAAGCATTGGGTATTTACCAGAGTTATCCTGTGGAGGAGTGTACGTGATGATGGGCTGCAAGATTTCCATAATTACGTACCTAGCACCTTGTCTTTCCCTATCTAGCACTTTAACTGGAGCACTCCATACAACCTATATTTTAAAGATTTTCCCTTCTATGGGTGGGAGAGATTCTAAATGTCTCAAAATGTGTTTCACTGAGGAATATGTAGAGGAGAATTAGACCCTAAACAACAAATGGTTCCATTGCCCAGCAATTTGATGTTCAAATGATATCATTCCTACATCTGCAGTGTGTTACCTCCTAGGTTTTTTTTCTGACCTTACACTAGTGCAGTTCTTACCATTTCATTCGTGATGTCTAAAATTGTGCACCTTTTGAAAGAACTATTCATATTTTCAAATTTTATAAAAGAATCTCCTTATCTTCCCACAGAGACTGAAATTTGGTTCTCCTTGGAGGATATTTCTTTTCCTATAACTTTCTTGAGAATCTTCCTCTTTTTTAGGATCCATAAAAAAAAATCACATGTTTTTTTTCCTCTCCATCTCAGCACTTCTATGCATAGTTCTTTCTCTTGTAAAGTCAATGTTCCCTTTTCTCTTTGGTGTTGTCTCAGTCTGTTCAGCTCCATGGACTTCTTTGATAGGAACACCTATACTTTTCCTCCTCTCTATTTTATGCTAATGACTTTAGCTCATACTCTCTCATCTCCACCTTTGTTGGCCATTGAAATTACATAGGGAAAATTCTAAAAATACTAGCACCAAAAGAAATGATTATTTAACAGGTATGATGGAACCTGAGTATGTTTCTAATACTTTAGATAATTTTAAAGTGTGAAGTTAAGAACCACTGGCTAGATCAGTGCTTTTCTGATCTGAGTATATCTGAGAATCATAGGTTGAAAACCACTGCAAATCAGTGATTAGGAACCCATACAGATTTGGATTTAACCACAGAGGTGACAGACATTGGCAGTGGACTCTAGTCTACTGAGACATAATTTAGGATTGAAAAAGTAGAAAAAATGACAGACCCTTTTCATAAGTGTGTTCCATGAAAAAAAAATAAATACATAAAGAGACCGAGGGGACATAGGCAGATAAAAATAAGAAGATGCAGCTAGTATATTATTATAACCATTTGCATTATTAAAAAATAAAATTTCTTCACGGTTGCTAACCCAAGAAAATAGCCCAACACAATGTAAATTTTTGAAGGCATTGTGGAAGAAAGTGAAGTGCTTAACAAAACAGGTTTCCTAAAGACACGGCAGAGATTGAAAAAGATTGTCAGCAGCAGCAGCAGCAGAAAAGAAGAAATAATGGAAGAAAAGAACAGATACACGTGATCATTAGCCCGGATATGTTGGTAAGGAAGAGCGACGTGGCTGAGTGAACTGTTACTGACGCACCTTACTCATGCTGTGAAGTAGTTGCAGAGATATATCCTAAATTTTATGAATGAAAACCTTTAGACTATACTTTTCTAAAATAAAGTTGTAGCCATATATAAAAAATATTTTAAGTACTGAAAAGCATATTTTTTTTTGTTTTTTTGATACCAGGGATTGAACTGAGGACCTTGTGCTTGCCAGGCAGCCGCATATGCCACTGAGTTATCTCCCCAGCCCCAAAACTATTTTCTGCCCAGTATTGTGCGTTCAAGAATGGTTAAATTGTCAGGGATTAAAATTAGGTCCAATTTAAACAATCACAATATTCTGTTCAGAGAAACAGTTGTGGAGATGAAAGCCAAAGATCATAGAATTGACTTTGACTAAAGATCTTAATGTCAGGTAGAAGTGAAATACAAACATAAAACCAGTTAGACTGACAAGAGGGAAATCACCAGTGCTTCTGCTATACTGACTAAAATGAAAAGAGGTCCTGTCTGAAGAACTGATATTCTATGTTGGTGTTTTTTTTCTTGAAAATAAAAGAATTCATTGCTGATTAGAAAGAAACGTACAATGGAAGGACTTGACATACAAACCCACTTACTTTAAAAAAACGAAATTATGGTTTATCCTATGTTTTATGTTAGGTTACTAAGCACTCTGAAGTAAGAATGATGGATCGTTAGTCCTAGGACCATAGCCACTGACTGATTGGTTTTGAACAGGTGCACAGGTGCTGACATAATCTGCATTTATGTAAAATTCCACGGGAATTTCATCTACTGAAGCAGAGTGAGATTTGGTGACCTCTAAAACCTACTAGCTATAATAGCATATTATTTAGGTCTTAGTAAATTGTCTTTTAAAAAGAGAAAAATATCCCTTGAACAATTTTCCTTTAAAACAAACAAACAATCTGAAGACATACAAACCAAAAACAAGACAATGATACCATGGAGGAAGCAGGCGTCCACAAGGACAGGGCACAATTTGGCCAGAGCCCAGCCAGTGCATGCGACACTGCTCCTCCTTTTCCTTTCTGTCTCTTTTGCCCCATGATCTCCAATCATGTAGCATTCCTGCTTATTTCCCCCATCTTTTATTCTCCATCTTCCTAATGGGTTCCATAGACTTACTCATTCTTCCAGTACTCAGAATTAGGCTATGTGCTTACTTTTTATTCAGAACAGACTTCCCACATGGTCTTTGTGCATGCCCTTGTTTCGGCTGCTACACACACTTGGATGTCCAGATCAGGTATGCATCTAGATTTTTCTACAGGGATTCAGGCAAACCTGTTATGCAGCCCTCAGATCTCATCCCCCAGATGCCTCATACACTTCAAACTTCACATATTTACAATGACACTTACTGTCTTTTCAAGTCCTCTCCTGCAAGTACAAACCCTATTTACTAAGCTGCTACTGTACTGCAAGACAGGAAGTCAGAAAGTCGGGTAAAGCTCTCCAGCTTCTCACTTACCCACCAAACCTGATTTTCCTCAAGTTCTGTAGACACCAGTCAGCATACCTGGATGAGTTTCTACCACACTGAATGCCATGTCTTAGATTTAGAGTACTCCCCTAATTCTCATATATGTGAAAAGGAATTGGATCTGTAGATACATCCATGCATGAGTTTAGTGCTCTCAAAAGCTGAGGCCTTCTCAGGGTTGGTCATGGGCCCAAGACCGGAAGGGTGGGTTCTTGACTTTGGCTGCTCCCCATTCTCTATCTCCACTTCCAGGATGGCATGATTGGAACAGTACTTGCTTTGTGGTACCCTTCCACCATGCTGGGTGTGCAATGCCTCCAGATAACTGTAGACTAAAATTATGAACTAGAAGAAAGATTTCTTCCTCTAAGTTACAGATGTCAAGTATTGTGTTGTAGCTACAAGAAGGACCCCAAGACTAATTCTGCTTCTTCAGCTTGGACTTCACTTGTGGTCGTGTCTACAGAAACACCCCATATCCCACCTCACTGGTGTTTTTCTTTCTGACCCAGGCAACGAGCCTGGTCCTGTGCAGAATGAATTCTCATGTAGACGAAATAGTAATGCTGCTCATTTGCAAAGTTTATCTTACTGGGTTCATTGAAAAGCCTGTTGTCTAGCCTGCACTTGGGTATTATCATCGCCTTTAAAAGCTAATTTTGATTACTCTTTACCTTATCCTCCCCTCTTACATTCCCATTAAGGAATGGAGCTATCTGCAATTTTCTGGAAATTCTCTGCTTTTTATTGCTCACTTTATTCACAGTAGCCATGGTTCCTCTTTGAAGGTTCTCTCCCATTGTCTGCGTGGATGTTCCCATTCACCCTTCCAGAGTTATTGAGAATATCAAATGCTTGCTTACAACTTCATCTTACAAATCTGTTTGTGGATGGATTTCTTCCACAAGCTCAGAACTCAAGAATTTCACCATGGTGCCTTTGTGGTGACTGAAGCAATATACAAAGATGAGCCCTATAGTTTTAGCAATGAATGTGGTTGAAAATTCAAAGGAAGGGGGCTGAAGAGCTAGCTCAGTAAAATAAGCACTGGCTTGGCAAGCACAAGGACCTGAGTTCAATCCTCAGTTCTTCAAAAGCAAAACAAAACAAAAAATTCAAAGGAAGAAAAGTTGGACACAACTAATACAAAAAAAAAATACCTATGGCCAATGTGTGTGGTTTATAATTCATTCCCAATTCTAACTTTGCTGAAGGTGGAGAAGCCAGTCTTTCCTTACAGGTGATATATATATAGAGAAACTCTCTCCAACAATAGGGTCTTCGGTACATCACTTAACATAACATTTTCCATTGGCTGAGGAATTGATTCAAATGTGGGCACATAATCTAAGTTGTACCATCCACAATTTCTTGAGAGATAATCTCTTTCCCTGGTCCAGTGGCTACTTATCCATGGATAAGTAAAGCACATTTCCTTCCAGGGTGCAAACAGCCATTTTAGATGCATGAGGAGGGTCAACTTTGGAACAACAGCATTGGAAGAGAGTTAAAAAATTTCCCAATTGATATTAGCACACCCTGGGCAACTATTTTGAAGATAACAACAAGTAATGCGTTAACTATTGCTATTCGCCTATTATTTTGTTATGAAATTTTGTTTTACCTTTTTCACATAATTAAACAAAAAAAAATCACAGAGAGCTACATAGAAATTCCCTGCCTTACAATGGATATACATATCCTTTGCCACTTGAATGATGGATAACAATGACAAAAAATAAGTTTGTCTCATTTCTCCTGACTGTATTCCTTAGAGAAACTCAGGATCCAGAGATGTCAGGATTGACAAGTGCTGCCAGCACAAAACTAATAGATGATTTTATTGTGAAAATTCTCTGAAGGAATACCACTACTCTTGGTTGAATAGAATATTTGACAAATCATTTCTTCTCGCAGAGCATGCCACTGACTGAAGACAGAATTTGCAGGAAAAAAAAATCCGTGGAATGTTTCATTTCCCTTGAATTCATTGTTTTTCATTATTAAAGTGTTCCACTCCAGGGAACAACATGAAATTAGAATAATAATGGTTATCATGAATGCATGCAAAGGCCTGTGCCTTAATAAGATAACTTGGTCATGTTTACAAAATATAATTCAATTACTGGGGTCATGCTCTTGTTTACCTAGCATTGAAGTTGCATAAATTAAAAAAATAATTTTTTTCATTGCTAATATAAATTTTAGATTGATATCTTAGAAAAATGAATAGCATTTTTTTTCAAATTTAAGAGAAGGTTGACAATAAAAGGAAATCAGAAGTTGGTGGCACTGTGTCATGAGGACATATACCTCTTATGCTTAGGATGTTCTGTCCTGACTGACCTCATCTCATTCATGTTGTAGTGAATGTTGGACAAATTCTTTTTAGATCTTTAATCATTTCAGAAACCACTTCTGCTCCATAAATTTTTCCTACAAAAGTTTTTGTGCTTTCAACATATATGAATTTCTCTTCCTATCATGAATCACATCTTTTCTAATGCTTAGCATTGCTCCATAGTAAAATTTCTCCCAAATCTAGCTGTGTGAGAAGTCTGTCCTCTGGACTTGGCTTACTCTTTTTTCAAGGATTCAGAGTGGAAGAGCCCCAATGGTATAAGAGGGTTTTCTAGGTCCTTTGGAGTTTCTCCTCAATGTTACATGCATCTTGGAAGTGTTTTTGTCTACATTAACTGACCTGATATTTCCGTGGCACAGACCTCATATTTAATTATGCAGTTGTTGTGACAATTGCTAATGACTCATTCTTTTGAACCAGTTGGCTAGAGCAACCTCTCTGGATAATTTGTGTCTCAATTTACCTGATATGGAATTGTGAAATGCAAGAGCCTAAATCTCATACTTTATTTTATTTTATTTATTTGCAGGACTGGGATTCGAAATCATGACTTTGCACTTGCCAGGCTGGCATTTGTGCCACAGAACTATCTCCCAGCCCCAAGAATCTCATATTTTAGAGGTAACTCATGACATAAGAATAATATAATAGAATTCAAGATTCTATGAAGCGGAGAAAATATTATAGTGAGTATGGATATGACACATTTTTAATACAGTTTTTATAGTTTTGTGTGATTTAATTTCTCTCATTTACATTATGGGAACCAGAAATTTAGACTCCTATTGGACTGACATGTAGCTTAATAGGAGGGCATGTACTTAGCATACACAATGCCCTGGGTTTGAGTCATACAACGGGAAAAATAAAGGCATAAATAAAACAAGGATGAACAAAAAGAAAGAGTGAAAAACAATGAGTAGGGCTGTTCATCCAATACACTCCAGTATTTCTTCAGGGTCAGCCATGGTTGGGCTCTGCATCAGCCAATCAGACAACAGAGAATAATGCAAAATGTGTCTCTAGGTAAATTCATACCTTGTAGGGAAACACAAAGGAGATCTTTTAGCTTAATATCGACAAAGGGGGATACAAGTAATAGCTGGAAATAATTGAATCATTCTTTAAAAAAATGAAGCTAAAACTCTGTAGTTTTCTATGGAAAATTTAATATAATTTTATCATAATAATGATAGTAAAAATCGTTTAGACTAAACACCAAATGCTTTATTCTTTTCATAAAAGAGTGAAGATGATATTATTGAAAAGATTTGATAGATAATTTTGCAGGGTACATCAATCTGGGTGGGGGAAATAAATATATCTATATATGTAAGCAGGATGATTTGGACAACTGTACGGTGGATTTATGCTGCTCTATGGAAAGGAGCAGTTAGTGCTTAATTTGTTATTTCTTCTTTTTTTCAATTCTTTGACCTTTTTGTCTTTTTAGTTTCTATATATTTCTTATTTTCTTTCTTCCAGTTTTACATGCATATATCTGGTAATATGACCAACTAGTTGGAGGACAACACTGCATTAAAACAAATAGCTTGGAATATATATTATTTTGTTAAATGAATTTCTGTACCACTTGTAATTTTTCTGCTTAATACTCTTTAAAAAAAAACTGAAAGACTTGTAATCCACGCAGATAAGGGCTGTCATTAGAGTATAGTGCCAGATGAGCAAATATTAATAAATAATTATGTGTCAAATCACAACTAATTCACAGCTGATTGCTTCACTGATGATTAGCAAGTCCATTTCTATACAGGTCAGAGGAAAGGAGATCACCTCCTGAAGGCAGAGTGTCTCTTATTTTTCTATAGGTTATTTGTTCATCTGACCTGCCCCAGAGAGAGCAGTGCATGTAATGATTTCTTCTTTATTTTCCACTCCATAGAAAATATTTTGTCAAACACCAAAGCAATATTTTTTTTCAATTATTGTATACTTTTGCTAGTGAAAGTCCTTATGGGTTATTTGAGATAGACAGCTATCATATTCTCAAGTTTTAAGTATGCTTTTGTGTTTAACGGTTTTACATATGTCATTTGGTAGTTTATTTGCTTAGTGAAAAAAATACTGGTACCAATGCTCACAGTGATACATACATCTTTGGCAGCATTGTGTGGCTCCAGCATGGGGGTGATGCTTCCCAGTGTTTCTGTTCTCACTGAGTTGATGAGATCATAGAGTACAGATTGGTGTTGAGTCTGCTTGCTGTGTTTGGAGAACATCCTACAGGTTTGCTTCTGAGTGGGCCTAGAAAGTAACAAACACACTGACCAAATCCAGCCAGTCTACAGCCCATCCACCTTGGCTGAGCCAGTCTAGAGTGGCTCCAACTCACCCAAACACCACACAGAGAGCTCGGAAAGAAACATTTGTTGTTTTACTCCTTGTTGAAATTGTATCTAGAAGGCCCTTTAAAGTTTCATGTGTTCAGAGGCAGTGTTTTGCGAGGAGACTGAGTCATGGTTTGGTCCATTGGTGAGTTTATATCTAAGGATGATGCTGGGGGTGACACTAAGGAGAACAAAGTGACCCTTGAGCACACGGTGTGGGAGAGGCTATCTGTTTCCCTTCTCTTTTGATCTCTCTCACCCCTGGCTACCATCACATGAGCCATATTTCCTCTGCCATGTCCCTACATCATGCCACACCTTCTTGGTGGCAGCTGATTATCAACTCTACAAACTGTGTGCTGAACAAGCCTTTCTTCCTTACAGTAGTGGGCACTGGATATTATGTGCTAAAATTGAGAAAATAACTAACACTACCAATGACAGTTTTGGACAGATGATTAAGCCACATTATTGTGACAATAATTAGAAAAGAACAAGCTGGCTCTGTAAGCTCTGGGTCACATTTTAAAAGTTGACTCTTTACCTTTCTGCAACTAAATTAAATAATAACAGTATCATTTCCTTCTTTATAATTATTTCTTGCTTATAAAGTGACCTCTTCTGATTATGTGCCACTATCTACATTTGTTCCTGTAGAGCTGCAATATTATTTGCACAGTATTCTGAAGCTGTCTCTCCTCTTTGTTACTGTTTTCTTTCCAAACACTGTAGTGTACAAGGTTTGTAAATACACAATTCCAAGGCAGTTGTCTTAAAGGTATAATTATGTCATTGTGTCCCAGTTTCTAACAGAGAGAGAATAGAGGAGATGCTCTTCTGCTTCCCTGGTAGAAAAATTGTGAGATAAATACATAGGAAAAGGAGCAAGAAAAGATGTTGAGCAAAATAGTCTTGGCTACCTAACTTCAGAATCATTTTTCTGGGAGAAAAATAAATATATGGCTCACTTAACCTATAGTTTGTTAACAAACTATAGTTTGTAGTCAAAATCCACATCTCTCTAGTGAGGATGCCCAGCATAGTATGTGGTTTGCATGACCCACCAAAGCTCCATACTGTTTCAGGGTAGTCTCATAACATGGATATTGTGAGCAATACCCAGCTTGACTGTAATTCTCAGTAGCTCTTTCTTTCAAAAATCAACACCATTTATAGCTTTGCTCTGGCATTTTGGGGTACACAGAGGTGGAATTACCAATGTTGTGTTTCTCTTTTATAAGAGTCTGATATTAGGCCATATGACACTATTTTGCATGCCTATTTTATCTGGAAAAATGATGAATTACCAATGGATTTTATTCTATGAAATTTGTCAACCACATTATGCATTTCGGAACAGGCCTCGTTTCTGCCTCTCTTGAACATACTGAAGTTCTTTTTTAAGATATCACTAATATAACTGTCAAATATTTCATAACTATTTGTTATCTATCGGTACTATTCTCAAGTTAGTCTAATAAATCATTGAAAAGTAACTTTTCATTCTGAACAAAACAAATACAATTGATATTTCTGACGAGATTGCAAAACCTAAGATACCTAGTTAAATGTAGAAGGCACTTTATTTAGTACTTTATTAATCTAGTGATATCACTATAAAAGATAGAAGAATAAAGTAAACATTTGTAAGGATATCTAAATAATTTTGATAAGTATTTGATAATAATTTTCAGAAAAAATATTTAATTAACCTTATACATATAAACAAGGCACATCATACCTCCTATCAGTTCTTAGTACAGGTAGTAAAGTACTAGATTGGGAACATAAAAGTTTTGGCATTGGATGAATGACTTACCTAAGAAAAGATAGCTTTTTTAAATTTGGAGTCACACAAAATTGTCACAGATTTGATGGAATCAGGGGAAACCACTTTCAAAATCACTGGAATTTTTCTTACCTTAAAGTGAAAGTTAGGTTCCAAGAAATGCTTCCACATGAGTGCCAAGTCATTCTAGGGTATGTGCTTGTTGGCAAACACTAGCTAAATTTGACTGTTGTTGACATTATCATCAGATATTTTATGACAACAAATTTACCTCTGAAGAAGGCAGATAGTTGGAGATGATGTCTCCTTTCTTTCTTTAAGTTTTACTTTTTGGGTATTTGTAAGTATTAAACCCAGCGCCACACACATAGCAGTGATTCCATTGTATCACTGTGCTAAACCCCAGCTTGCTGCTTCTTCATCTTTATATTTATCATTATATGAATTTGTAATTTCCTGTAATGAGGAACTGACTTATAGGAGTCCAGGCTAACTCCTGCACTTCAGCTGTTTGGCTCCAAGACAGCTGCAGAAATCTACCAGAGCCTTAGAAACGTCTCCAGCACACAGGCAGCCAGAAAAGTGCAGAAAAGAACGAAGAAGTAAGAAGATTCTCTGACAAATTTGAGAAGATAACTTCAAGGGTATTTACTGTGGTAAATGGCTTATGATTTATCTCAAAGGAGAATGAAGTCTGTAGACATTCTGTGGGAAATGAGAACATAGTATAGTATGAAAGAAGGTGCTTTTGGGCCAGCGAGATGGTTCAGCAGTCTAAAGCACCTGCTTAGGCAAGCTTAGGCAACAGCAAGGACTGCGGTTTGATGACCAGCATGAGCCAGAGAGAGAGAGAGAGAGAGAGAGAGAGAGAGAGAGAGAGAGCGAGCAGCTTCCTCTTGCAGCTTTGAAGCTTGGACAGCAGTGCCAACTTTTCTGCTCATTTACTCTCTTTGGGTATTTCTTTTTTTAAAAGAAGAGTAAGCAAGTTTGTAATGAGTGCATAAATTTGATAACTGGTAAGGCTATTATTCAGTAAAAAGCAAAGCAGTCTCAGAATATTATTTCGCTGCACAGTCAGGAGAGTGTTTAGGGTCATGTGTAGTTGGGCTCTGAGGACAGGCTTTTTACCAGTGAGCTAATAAAAAATCTTAAGTCTGGCAACATGCTTATGAGATTTCTCACAGAGACACCCTTACAGGATGAGTCTGGCAGTATCACCAGTTGCAAACTTTTGCAGGAAGCTTTTCGGTTTTGTGTTCAACAGTGGGGAGAAAGAAAATGATAAAGGGTCAGTAGGGACCCAACACCTACCAAGAGTTCCAAGACCTCCCGCCCCAAGAACACATTCATATTTAATGCATTACAGTAAGGGCTCCCAGAGTAAATATTTTCCATTCCCCTCACAGCCATATCCCTCATATGTGGACAAATTAATGAAGGTAGATTCTGCAACTGTATATAAATATTCAGCTAGCATCTGTATTTATGCCCTAGCTTACAAATAACCAATGGTAGGCAGAGCCAAAATAACATATAAACCAGACTTGCACAAGGATTCCTGATTTCATTTATTATACCACCTGTGAACCTCCTTGGGGAAGGGCAGTCTAGTGAAATATTTTTGTGTGCTGACACAATTTTATACTTGTTTATGAGGTCGCACCAGCCTACTCCTAATTTCCTGTTGTAATTCTCTGCTTCAAAGGCCAAGTCCACACATGGGAAGAATATTTCCTGCAAGCAGTCTTCTCCCCACTGAAACCTCTGTCTCTCCAGTCGCTTCACTGAGTATTGTCTCCCGCGCTTTATGCTTTTAACAGTCGTAAGGGGCTTAAATTAGCATTTGGGGAAGAACAAAACCAATCACTGTGGAAGGTTTAGATTGCTATATGAATTGCCTGGTTTGGGTTCTTCTGGAATACACAAGATAAGAACTCTCTTCTCTGATTTATATGCTGCAAACGACACAGGATAGAGCTCTGTCTACAATGTGCCTTGCCAAAACATCCTTTGGAGACATATCTATATTGTTTTTCAGCTCACAACTTCTCCATAAAACTACTTCTGTTTCCAAGCAAAGTATTGATGTAATGTGGACAGCCTGGAAGACTTAATTCTAGTCCTTCAGGAAACACTGACAGCACCGACTCCTGAGGGAGTGATCACCGCACTTTTAAAGCCTTCTTATTAAAAAGTGCTAATCCCACCTGCGAAGCGCGACACTGCCAAAACTGGGACAGAAAAGGCAGTCATTGTTTTCATCATAGCTATTTATGCATGGACCTTATTATGACTTCCGTCTTTAATATGTATTTGTTTTTCTTTAAATACACCTTCAGCTTTGATTTTCTGTGTACCTACTTATTGAGTATAAGTGTTTTCAGCTTAACATCTTGAACTTGGGGTATTTATTTCCCTTTAAAGATGTTAAAGTTATGGTATTTCAAAAGATGTGCATTTTTGGCTGTAAGTACTCACAATTCCAAAACTCCAGCTAGGACATAAAATGCCAGAGGAATCCACTATTTAACTCTAGACAAAATAGTACAATAAGAGGTGTCATTGACACTTGAGATGGTATTGGATGCAAAGGTAGAAACCAATGACTTGAACCAGCTTGAATTAGAGCAGAAAAGTACAATCAATAACACCTGGAAGTTTTCACTCAGAAAGATTTCCCCAGTTCCCTAACTACTAATGAACTGAGAGCAGCAGTCTATTAAAACGTGATCAGTCTCACTGCACACCAGCGATTTTTCCTTTCATTTATCCAGTGAATTTGGGTACCATAACAAGCTGCAAATATCTTAATAATGCCTAGAGAATGATTAAGAAAATTTTAGAAAGAAAAGTGAACATGCAAATAAAAATGGTAATTAGAGTCCAGAGGGCACATTGCTTAACTGATAATTTGTTTGTTGTGTTTCAATATTGCAAAGGTTACTTCTGTGCGCACGTGGCGGTGTGCCATATGTGGTCCTGTCATTCTTGCACCAAAATAATTGTCACTGCAAGAGCATGAATCAGTCTCCTTTCTTTTGTGTCTGCTCAAATGATCAGATTGTTTAAGAAGTTTACGTATGCAGGCTGACATTAAGCCTTTCTTGCCAATCTTCTTTCTCATAATATATACATTTTTAGCTGTATTTGAAGATTCAAGGTGTACTTTCCAAAGCCACTCTTAAAGCAACTGAGCTTTTTTTGTTTTATCTAATTATCTAATAAATTAATACAACAAGGCAGCTCATTAAATGCAAGCGAGGAAGAAGGAAAAGGTGTTGCCAGAACTTAATTAGCAAGATACAAAGATACCAATTAACACCTATAGCTCAGGAAATAAAAAAAAAAAAGAACTTTTTTCATGTGGCAGCATCAAAAAATAAAATCACAGCTGGTTACACATATTAAGTGGAGTGCAGATGAATTTTACTCTGTTGTTGATATTAAAGCCTCAGGAGCTTAATAAGTAAGATGGAAGAGGGGCAAGCGAGAGCAATATGTCTCCAGGATGGCCAATGACACCGTTTGTTGAGCTGAAAGTTTTCTGTTCAGGTATTCAGATAAGGTTCTAGCAGAAGGAATGTTCCATATACATTCTGAGATAAGAACATTATTTTTGTCCTTTGTATGGACATCTTCCTACAAAGTCTGCAATACATGATTTGTAATGTTCTGTAGATTCTGAAATAATTACTTCACCCAATCTAAAAGTTAATGTCAAATAAACTTCAAGACACAAGTCTACTTAGGTTGCAGTTTACAGAGTTATGAGCTCAAAAAGGGGGATATATTTTAAGTTACCTAAAGGACTGTTAAGAGTTCAAAGCCATCACGTGTCAATGTGATGTGTTAAAACATGTGTAACTTTATTCCAAATTGAAAGTTTGCAGTAACTAAAATTTTGTGTCTTTCAAGACTACTTATGCTTGGTCCTCATATTTATACGTACTGAGTCTTTAATGAAAGCAGAACAATTAGGTCAGACATTTTACCTGAATAAACCTAAAAATAACAACAAGAAGCCCAGCAAGTACAATTTATCTCTGTGTTAGTTAATTTCTCTCACTGCTGGAACAAAATATCCACCACCCAAAATTCAGGATGGAAAGAGTTATTTAGCTCACAGTTAGTGGAGCTTTTGGTCCATACTCAGTTGACTCCAAAGTGGACTGACCTATGGCAGAAAGCAGCCATTCATGGTGTAGAAACAGCAAAGGAGTAAGAGCAAAAAGGAGGAGCAGCAGCAGGAATGGCTACAGGGAGCAAGTTTGTCACCTTGATATTGCATTCAGGCTTTCTGCTGCAGGCCAGGTGTACCATTTACACCAATAATCTCTGCAGCACTTACATTCCTAATCCCAGCAGCACTCACCCCCATAATCCCAGCACTGGATCGTGAATTAATCACAAAGTGTAGAACCATGCCCCAGTGACTGCCTGAGGCTTTGTGGGGACAACTACACACAAACCATAACGTTTATCATATTAGGATAATCTTTCCTGGGATTAAAAAGAATCATAATAGCAATCTTTTCTTTGAGTATAATTTCAAGTTTACACACAAAAAAAATGCTAGAATTCCATGTATCTTTCCTATACCCCCTTCTTCTGATCCAGGGAGCAAGTCCAGGCCCCCTATTCCTGCACTTCCATAGGGAATGGTACAACTATGAAGCCCCCATGACCTCTGCATGTCTATGCATAACTCCCAAAACAAAGGCCATTCCTTCCTTAACCACAGTGAATTCTCTTTTCAGGAAATGAAGCACTGATAAACTACATCTGTCTCCTTCTTCGTACACCACCTCACTCTCTACATTGATCCACACAGGCCCTGTACAGGTTACCTTGTGTCACATATCGCCTGTGCTGCAATATCTCTTCAGTTTCTTTAATCTGGAATGGCTTTCTTGGTCTTCCATTGTATCGGTATATTTGAGGAGATTTTAAACACAAATGCTCTTTGTTTGGGTTTTCTGATTTCTGATGTCCTTAATGAGTTTGATTCAATCTCATCTTTGTGCTCCTGTACCTAAGAGATGCTCTTTCTTTTTCAGCACATCAGAACAACTAGTGACCTACTTCTCAGTGGTGATGCTAATTAAGTTTTCATTAATTCTTCCTCACTTGCTTACTGTTCATGTCTATTAAATAAGTATGCAGGTCTCAGTATTTTGGTTGGTCATCAGGATCATTTAGACAACAAGTTGAGTATCCTACATGTTGATCAAATTACATGTATTTCTCTCTTAGGTTGGAAAATCCATAATGCCTGAAAACAAAAATCTTTTTTTTTTTTTTTTAGTTTAGCAAAGGGTCCACAGGGTCTACATGGAGTAAAGGGCATACAGGGTCTCACTACATAGATCAGATTCATGGCGATCTTCCTGATTACAGCCTCCCAAATGCTGGGGTTACAGGTACTCACTACCATGCCTAGTCTCAATGGCCATCTCAGCTCACCCTGTGAGTGGGGTCAGCACAGCAGGCCTGGGGATTGAACCACTGACCCCTGTATCTGCCTAATAACAAAACCTTGATTCACATATACATAAACATTTTTCCCAAATTTTAATAGTTAAAAATAAGAGTATACTTTTGAAAATAAAAAAAGAAAAGAAGGAAGGAAGAAAGGAAGAAAG